>BLKR01001222.1:10000-165048 GCA_011170035.1 Teleogryllus occipitalis | reverse complement strand
CGTCCCTCCATCCGTCCGTCCCTCCATCCGTCCGTCCCTCCATCCGTCCGTCCCTCCATCCGTCCGTCCGTCCCTCCATCCGTCCGTCCCTCCATCCGTCCGTCCCTCCATCCGTCCGTCCCTCCATCCGTCCGTCCCTCCGTTCGTCCGCCGTTCTGTCCGTCTGTGAACAACGCTAGCGATTAAACCATTCAGTATATTTTCTCTAAAATTGATATACCTCAACCGATCTGGCTGACGTTGTAGCCTCTTGAATTTGAAACCGATAATTTAATTTTGGCGGTTACTTTACATGAAGTCTCTGGGACGTTTTCAAAATTCTCACAAACATAGCTACATGGTGCTGGTCTGTTGTTGGTTGAAATCTCTGATTTTTCAAAAATTTCAAAAATTAAAAGCAATTTTTACTGTCTTTCTACAACTGCAATTATGAAATAGAGATTTTGTCTCTTAATGAAATCAGTTTCTTAAACAATAGATTTTGAAATAAGGTTTCTTAAACAAACAATTTTGAAAGAAATATTAACATCGACATTATTGAGCTATTCAGTGACAAATAAACAATACTCAAGTAATGAATTCACTAATCTAGTTTTCTCGAGAGAATAATTTAATTACAGATCTGTCGTGAAGACTCTAAAGTGACAGTCAAGTTCCAGTCCACTTTAAGGAAGGAGGAAGTAGGACAAAAGAGTTACTCCTCTTCCGCATAATGTAGTAGGTGACCTCCTTCGTTCTCGTAATACCCCACAGTAGAAAAAAATTCAAGACCTAGTCGGAAATAGAGCACTTCCTAAGGAGGAAATATGTCTCTAATTATTGTTGTTTACTGGATCCGCAGTAGTGTTACCACATATAGCGTAGTATATTTTAACTTTTATGAATACTGTTCATAACAATGCAAATATCATGTTATTTTTAAAAACTGAAGAAAATTTGTGAATGGGAATATGTTTTATAATTTTCCTCAAAGTTCTTTGTTGATACAAATTTGTTCCAATGTATTTTACCTTTCAACAAACAAGTCTAAGAACAAAACGAGGAAGGAAAAAGAAATATTTTCCTCCTTTTTTCCTGACAGCGTCAGTTGATTCACATCCGCACCTCATCAGATTCACATCCGCACCTCAAAACATCAGATAATGTTATAAATAGAGAGCGTATTTTAATGAAATGTCATGTTTTTCTTTTCACTTTAGAACAATGCCTATTAGATATTAATTTCATGTTATGACAAAAGGAAATAACCCATTTTTATATGACATTTTTGCATTTTCTTGTCGATTTCGGCTAAGGAGCCTTAATAACATTTTCCCGTCATTTTAAAGCACTTTTTGATGATTTCATCTTTTTAATAGCATTTTAATAGTACTTGCTTCATATAAACACACGAGATGCAACAAATGCTCTCCACAGGATTCCAGAGTAGCCTGTTCGATTTCTTCGCTCAGAAATTGTAATGCCAACCGTTGTGAGTATGTAATCTAAGGTTCCTGTGACGCCTATCAGCGCCATTGTCGGTTCGGTCTATTTCGCGAGAAATAAAGATGGATTTGCCGGCCCGGTGGCCGAGATCGCTACGGCAGTAGCGTCGTAGTGATCTCGGACCGAAGGGTCGCGTGTTCGAGTCTCGTCTCGGGCATGATTGAATTTGTATTCGTCCTTTCACCCGTTATCAGCACCATTTCGTTTTATCTTCATAGTTACCATAACGTTAACTCCAATAGTGGTCGCTAAAGACTTAGATGTTGATGCGACTTTAAATAAGAAAAAAGATGGATATCCTGGTAAAGAATAGTCCCAAGCTGAGTTCACTTGAAAGGAAGAAACCTCGATTATATCACTAACATATCCAATAGCTCAAGCTTTTGATTTAAAGTGGTTTTTACCATTTTTTATGTCACTTTTTGGTGTTGAAGCACTTTAAAAACATTTTAATAGCAATTTATTGACCATTTTGGATATGTTTTAGTTCATCAAAATCCGCCTCTTCGTTATAAACAATACTATTCTCTGGAATATAATATATACAATTCTATTATATAGAACTTTTGTGCCATATTTTTATAATACACTTTTAAAATACAAAATTTAAATAAATAAATGAAATTCTTAAGTCTTAAATTGTTAAAAGACGACTCAATGATAAACGTAAATGAAAGATGTTAAATTTAACTAATAAAGATCCAACAATATGTTTCCCTACACTTTGAGGATATCGTGAAGAGCGCGAAACGTAGAAGCTGAAACATATACAAAATATTAAAGACTAACTGATATGGAAACTTGGGTATTAAGCGGAAAGTTCAATTGCAGTATTATTCTCTTATTTGAAAAAAATGACTAAAATGCAAAATCCTGTGCCGGAGCTAGACAGCTTTGGGCCCGGGGCTATGGCGAAACGCGTGGCCCCCTCCTCCTCCCGAAATAAATTATAAATATGAAAGTTGTATCAAGATTCTATTGGATTTATTTTATTTCAACAAATAACAAAAATTGCAACGATTAAGCCAGAAAACTGTTTTGGAAATATATTTTAAATAACAGTTTTAAGTAAAAGTATTCAGTAATCAAATAATACAATTTCCACTGTGAGCTTAAAACGATCCAGGCGAGGAAAAAAGTAGACGGGACTGAGGCAGATATTGAGGGGTGTAGATGGTTTTTTAAAAATAGTTTTATTATCCTTGTTTAACAATATTATGTCTTACAAGGGTTTTAGGTTACATAGTTCACAATCATTTTTTAACTATATTTCATCGTACATGTACAATGTTTGAAAACAATTATATTGGAAACTAACTATTAAGGATACCCAGGAAGGGTCCTTCAGAAAAAAACAGAATATTTGGAGTACAAAATTTAGGGATGCTTGGACCTGGGGGTAGATGGGGTGGCGAGATGTAGGCGAGGAGAGAGACGAGGAACCTGGCGGGCGGGGTAGGTGGAAGGAGAGCAGAGCGGTGAGGTCTGCAAAGAGTCAGCGAAGAGGGAAGTGTGCATGGAGAGGCTTGCGAGGAGAGAGAGACGACAGTGGGTGGCAGGAGGGGAGGGGCATGTGAGGAGCGCTAGGCAAGGTGGTAGGTGGTGAAAGAGGTATGCGAGAGAAGCAGGCGATCCTGTGAGGTAGGTGGGGAGAGGCATTCGAAGAAGGCAAGTATGATGGATAAGGGATGGCAGAGAAGAATGAGAGGAGAGGTAAGTGATAGTGATAAGTAGTTGATACAGAAGCATGCGAAGAGAGGCATATAATGGTAGCTGGTAGGCGGCGAGAGTGGTATGTGAGGTGAGGGAAACAATATTGGGTGGTAAGTTGCGACAGATGAATGCGAGAAGTTGGCGATGGCGGGTGGTAGACGGGAGAGTGAGAAGAAGGAGAGACATGTGAACAAAGGTGGGAAGAGATGCTGGTGGGGATTAAGAAAGAGGATGTGGCAGGCATGGAATTGACGGCAGCCCGCTCGGAGGATCGCCAGTGCTCTGGACATAAGAGGAAGCAGAGAAGCACACTTTTTTAAATTTATTTATTGATGATGTTTACATGGTTTAATTTATTAACAAAGACGCAGGTGAAAGGGTACATTTTATCCGTGAATTTGGAATTTTAGGACCAAATCCATCCGTCGTTTGCTAGCTAGCGATGTTCCCAGACCTGAACCTTGTTTTTAATTATTACCAACGCCTGGGGGTAAGGCAGATATGTGGCGAGCATGATGTATTCCCATCACAGTACTTAGCTTATCTGGCCTGCCTGAGATTTTCCTTTTTTCACACAGCTATAGAAACTAAGACGATTGTAACGGAAAACTACAACTCTATGAGATCCGGCGTAGACCTACACGTCAGCATGCAGGGTTTTCCACATTAAGGTATCTCTCACCAGTGGGCACCGCCCCAGCCGCGACAAGCACTAAGCTCCTGTCACGTGTGGCAGTGTAGTGCATGTATGTGTGTGTTCAAGTAACGGACGAGAAACGTCAAGAAAGAGGAAGGAAAGATCGTGCGCGGTCCGTTGCCCGTTTGTTAGGGCACTGCTCTGGCATTTCTCTGGTGTTGAGCGGAGAAACCGCGGAAAACTATCGATCAACGCACTTCAACGCTCCAATTCTCCTCTTGGCAGCGGCTGAACTCGGTCTCGCTCTGTAGCTAGTGTCGAAAATCCTGCCACCGTGCAGACTCAAACCGTAGGACCTCCCGGACTGAGGGGCTGTATTATAATCAGGTGTTGCCATGAGCCACTTCAGCCGGCGGAAGCGATAAAGAGGGAAGTGTGGCAGGCGCGGAGGAAAGGGTCGCCAGCGCGCTGGGCGAGAGAGGAAGCGGGGAGGCGTGTGAAAGGGTGGAGAGGAGGAGGAGGAGGAGGAGGAGGAGGAGGAGGAGGCGGCGGCGGTGGCGGCGGCGGACGCTTCGCGGGGGCCCGTTCGGCGCGCAGCCGCACAACGCCGCTCACCCACGCGCCCGCCTGTCGATGTCCCCGCCCGCGCTTCACCCCCGCGGCGTCGCGCTTCGGCCCCGCCGACCCAGGGCGCCCGCCGCGCCCTCACGCTGCGCTCGAGCCCCGGCTCGCAGCCGGCGGCCAACGCCGCCAACGCCGCCACCGCAAGCCCGACCAACAACAGGCCGAGCGAGCGCACTTCGGGGGTGATCGGCAGGGGTGGCTCAGGGAATCAACTGATGTCACTGTAGTGCCTCTGACCGGGAGGTTCTAGGTTCCAGTCCTCACGGTGGCAGGATTTTCGACACTGGTTTCTCAGCTGGGTCGAATCGAGTCGCTGCCTGGAGGAGAATCCTAAAGACTGGCTGCTCTGATCGTTAGTTTTCCGTGGTTTCTCCGATCAACACCAGGCGAATGCCTTGTGCTACGAGCCACGGGCCGCGCGCGATCTTTCCTACTTCTTCCTTGCCCTATCCCCTCCCCTTACACACTTACACTAACATGCACTCCACTACCACATATGCAGGGAGACCGGTCGGGAGCATAGAGCTTTTCTCGGCAAGGGCGGTACTCCGCTGATGGGAGACATGTGGTTGAGGAAAACCCCGCTAGCTGTCGGTAGGTCGGCGCTGGATCTCGCCATCCAGCTGGGGGGAGAACACCGCCCCCTCCCGCGGGGAAAACATGCCCTACACTTGCGGGACTAATGACCTCCGTGGTTGACGCGACCGGAATCACTAACAACCATGTAAACAACCAGCTTCGAAGGTTGAAAAGATTTTAGGAGAGGAAAGAAAGAAAAAATCTCTTTGGAAAGGAAAAAATCTCTCAGTGTGCTTTTGCTTAGATCATCGATTCTACTTTTGTATGTTACAAAATCTCTTTCAAACTTCGTATTTACCAACCCTTCTGCGATAGTTTAGTGGCCACTGCAAATTTAGAAACAATGCGAGAAGGTATGTTCTGTTGGAACGCCACTAGTGTCTCTTGAACCAGCGTAGCTCCTTCGTTTATCGGTGCTGAAACCATTTTAGAAGAAGGGAGATACGTTAGAACTAGATGATGCTAAACGCACCCCGTTGATCTATTGCGTAGCGCACAATTGGTCTCTCCAACATTCACACAATTGCACCTAAGAAGAGAAAGGTGTGATGGAAAAGATTCGGGTTCAGTTGTGATACTCGCTGTACTGGAAATGCGCATCATGCCACAACTGAAACATCTATGCCTGTAGCAGATGCAGCCTGGGAGGTGCCGTGCTGCGAGTGCGACTACATACGGGGATCAGAACGGGTTTCAGGGGATTGTTTGCCTTTAGAGGAATGATAGATAATATGCAAGTAGAATAAATAAATTTAATTGCATAATAATTATGAATACAATTGATTTTGGTTTATGATAAGCCGGAGGACCATTGAAAGTTTATGAAGTTAATGATTGCTCTTCTTTCTTGAAGTACACTTGGCAGCTTACTTACAGTTTGTAGCAAGGAAGGCACCAACCCAAATCACTCGGCTGAGTGTGTCGATGTCCGGGCTGAGGTAGGCTCCAGGCAGTTCGGTGGTGCGAACTGGCATGGGCGCGGACTCAGATGACCGGAGCTGTAGTGGTGGAGTTCGCCGTGAATTCGGCCAGGTGGCGGCTGCGGCCCACGAGCGGCACGAATTTGAGGCAGGTTTGATTAGGCCGTACTAATCGCCTTGATAGGCGAAGCAGGAACAGCCGACCTTGATGAGTTTTGCTAGTCAGTCAGTTTAACAAGTTCGGAGCAATGTAGTTAGAGAAGTTCTGTTTAGTCGATTCTGTTGAGTCTGTTCTATCTGTTCTTCCTGTTGTCTGTCGTTGTTCTGTTTGTTCTCCTGTTGTCATGAGCGAAGTCGCAGTATTTATTATATTGCGGGTGTGATTGAGGCCGTGGGGGGGGGAGAGTCACGTGGCTGTGACTTGGGCCTATGGCAAGGCGGGGAAGTTTGAAGTGCCCGCGATCGGCTCCCCATTCGGAAGCAAAGGCGGTGGCACGTGGGGTGCCCGCGATGGCGGCCCGTTTGTAATTGAGATTTCAACGGGAATTGAGACATCTGGCTTGCAGGTGGCCAAGGAGCGGGGCGGCGCGCCGGCAGTGCAACTCTTTGTCGGCGAGATACATTGACGGGCTTATATTTGCGAGGGAGGCCCGAAACGATTCCCAGAAATGTTTGTACACATTTCTTGGTCGCTTGTCAGGTAGCGAGCGATGGGGTGAGGGCCCCGCGCGCCGGGGTGGCCCAGCCGGCTAATGAGGGCTTAAACCCCAGCTGGCGACGCCGGGAAGCGGCGGTCAGTGCTCTGCGCGGGCGTGAGCCCGTGAGAACGGCGGTTTGCGCGGAAGACACTGTAAATGATTTTATTGCCCTTTTTGTAGTAGTTTCCGAAGTGTAGAAGCGTACCGGCATGCCCAGAAAGTGACTTGTGAGAGGTTGGTGAAAGTTCGCTCTTAATAGTGGGTGGTCGCGCGGGAAAAAAGCTTTTAAGGGCTGCGCCTTGGTGGCGAGATTGAGTATTTGATTGCGAGATTGAACAATGCCTTAAAGTAATTCAAATCCACAACCTCTGTATAACTTTGGCATACTTTATACCACCATGTTGGCCTCGTAGCACAGGCATGGTAAAGTAATAGAGCTCGCGGGCACTGCGTCCATAGAAACTAGGTCGAGATTTAAATGTTAGGGTTCTACAAATGCTACGGAGTGGCAGGTGCGTCACTGGATACCTGGCCACTAACAATCATTGGGAAAAGTTGCTTGACAGTTATAGTCACAAATTTACACATTAATTCCAATTTTCTCTATAAGTCAAAGAAATGATCCATTAAAATGAAATAATACATCAGTCCGATTTCAAATTCTCAATTGAGAGTGTAATTAGAAAAATTGAATCAAAAGTATCTTGAGTTTTGTTAATTTGACTGAATGATGACTCGTTAATTTATTTCACATTATTGCGAAATATAATCAATAACAGAATGATTTAATAACACAGCACAAAACGAAAACAAGGAAGGAACTAGTCATTCAAACATATTCCTGTCACTCAAAAAAGATATTTATATAAAGAAGAATGTAGTAAGAAAGTGAAAATGAAATCGTAATAAGTAGTGAAGAATATATACATACTACTCGGTTATTTAATTACAAAATATCAGGTTAGGAAATTACAAAATCTCTAATGGTATAAAATTTTAAATATATATTCATGAATCACAAGTCTTACGAAACGACAAAGACGAAACGACAAACAAGACAAAAAAGAAAAATGTATTAAAAATCACACTTGGAAACATTAAACTAGTAAAATATAATCAATAAAAAGGATGGAAGAAACTAAACCAGCCATTTAAGAATCGATCACCTGCGTCGAAATCAGAAAGCCAAATGATAAAAACTTATAGTGAAAGTGATTTTATATACTTTAGACAATCAGTTTTGGTCTCCTTTTCTAACATCTATAATTCAATTCTTCATAAGTTAAACTATCAAATTTATTTTCCGTTACAACAATATTCATAAATATTATGTTAATAACTGTCTATCCTAGTTCTCTTAGATGTAACCAGTGGAAACTGTCGTTGTATATACTAGTGAAACATTTTTGTTCAAAACCTGACCAGTTGAAGTCCGAGTTATCAGTGAATTTCAACATCACTAGCGTTTGAAAAGTCTTATGCTGAATTGTGTTGGTTAGAAAGAGAAATTAATGATTCGTATGGTTCAATTTCGCAATCATGTGCTCGAATGCATAATAATTTTAGTATAATTCAAAGTGTCCGATTTTAATGAATCTGTAATATTCTTAATCTCTTCTCACATTTTGTCTTTGAGGCATTGGTACCTAGGAACAGTGTGTGGATATTGACTTAAGTGCATAGGTTTTTTCAAAATTCTAAAATTGTTAATTCCATTTTGTGAAAGAATTTTATCCGAAGTATAGATAATCTAAAACAATCAATAGCTAGGCCAAGAATTTAATAGTTTTAAAACAAATATTTGAAAAGCGGTCAAAACCGATAGATTTAACTGTTTTGTAAATAAACATTTTTTTCGAACGACGCGGAAATTATTCGTATTTTGGAGAGGTGAGCAGAATAAGAATAATAAGTCAACTCACTGAGAGCGTATGTTCAAATATTATTACTGGTAAACGTTCATGAAAACTATAGGGAAATACTGACATTTATAGTGGCCATGTTATGTTTCTCTGACGAAACACGAGTTGATCCAAACCTAGGGCAGTCTAAAGGGAATAGTAGAATATTGATAGAATCTCGTTACTGCCTGATTCAATAGTTTGACAGAATATCAGAGGAAGTGTCACACCAAGAATATATCACATTACGTTAGAAGCAAGCGATCAAAATGGGACCAGGAGACTCGATATCGAGGCGAGTCATAAGAGATTGTTCTAGAATGATCTCCGGGTGAAGCAATCCCATGCGGATAGGATTGCAATACATTTTGAAAGAGCGAAGAGTAAAGAAGAATGAAATTTCCAATTATACAACGTATACCTACAGTTATAAAAAGTAGCCATTTTAGCTTCTCTTTCGCCAATAAGAATGATAGATCTTTTTGCAATAAAATAATGAGAATTTCGTTGAAAACAGCGACTGAGATTAACTAGAAGTGATCTGTCTGACGAGTCTCACAGTAACTGGGACAGAGTATCAAATAATATACATCCAGTGTCCGCTTCGTCTCTTGGCATTTTCCGCTTTTCTACTGTACAAATCAAGTGTATGTCACGTTTCTGTAACACGAAACAAAACTTAAAATACTAATAAGCTCTGTTAGATGAGGTTTATGGTAAAATGGAAATTTGTTTTAGATCCATATTACAACACGTATTAATTCAAAAAATGTTTGTACCTTCCTAATTTGTAATATTATTAATAATATAATAATATTAATGATACAATAATAATGTATTTTGTTTATAAGAGTGCCATAAAGGCATACAGTACCTGGTAAATTTTCACTTTAGAAACAGCTGGGAAATAGAAAAATCATTCCATTGCCTAATTGTTGAAAACTTTAATTGTCATAAATTGACAAAAATACTTTTACGAAATCATCAACAGTTATATACTTGTATAATTATACCATACTTCAGCATCGTAAAAATTAAATTAGCATACCAAACCTTGCTTCCTTGCCAGTTTTATCAAAAATCATATATTGCCTAACATGGTCAAATATCTTGTTAATCTACTATGAAAGACGTTCTGCTGCCACAACCTCTTTTTGGTTTCCAATCATTACATTCATTGCTTTTAGTACTAGGAGTATGAATTTACAATGTAAAATTCCAATTTAGGAAAAACTTGACATGCGAGTCTTGTTTTATTGTTCCAGAAATTATCACTTTATTGCGTATTGGATGAATTACCATTTCTTTTCTAAATCATCAGATCAATATCCCTCTTAGCTTCCCGCTAGTAAAGAACAATACAAGGAATATTCTGAAGTGGTGACCAGTCTCCCATTTCTCCTTCAGTCAAACCGGAAATGAAAGCTATTGAGTCATAAGCTGATTAAATTTTTGGGCGAACTCGTGCCTGCCACAGCATTACGAACCACTCGCAATGATGAAAACCAATCGTGGGCTCTGATGACCGTAATGGAAAAGTGCTCTTCAGAGTCCGTCCTCTCGTTTCCGCAAACGACTGCTCCTTTCATCGCCTTCGCTAGCAGCACAGAGTAGTTGTTTCCATTTCCAATCGATTCAGAAAGAACATTATGAAAGCAAAAAGAATACCAGGAAGACTGGGGTTGCTAACAATGTCCCTTTTACATGAACATTGTTAGCAACCCTAGTATATATATATATATATATATATATATATATATATATATATATATATATATATATACATATATATATATATGTGTGAACACATGTCTTTTGAGTTCTTTTCACAGTTCTTTTTCTTTCTTCTCTCCATTTGCGATTCAAGTGAAAAGATTCGTTCACAAAATGCAGATGAAGATGATCTGAGTGTCTCTGTTTTATTTTAGCCGCTAGACATATATACTATCATGTATGCGTGTGTCATCGTTCAGAAAAAGGATATTCATGTTGTCTATTCTAAATAAAACAATAAACGATATAATGTATGTGATCAAATAAACGACAACAAATGTTAAAATTTACTGAAAGGAGGACATTTAAAATTCAAAGGAGAATGAGAGAACAATTAATATCAGAGGAGGACTGCCATCCTAAATGGAGGACGGTTGGCAACCCTAGGAAAGACGGTCTAAGACCTGCGCCTGGAAGCCAAAAAGAATGATTTTTACGTTTTCAGAATATAGTCCGTAATAAAGGAAAAGTTACGTAATGCTGCATCGAAAAATATCGTTTTTAACCGAAAAACTAGTTTTGTGGGTTCCTGATATCACAAAAGTGGATTTTTTTGCTCCTATATGTAGTAAACTACTTTCACGAATTTGTAGTATCAGAATTAACATTTTGTAGATCTTTGATACTGAAAAGGTGTTTTTCGGCAAAAACTCTTCCGTTCAAATAAAACAACACTTTATGATGGAAACAAGTTACAGTAAATATGGTCATTGTCATTTAGGGAAAAAAATATTCCACAGACCTTTTTAATAAAGTACGATTTCCAAAAACATTTGCAGTGGAACTACTACTAAAAGTTACTTTATGCAGAGGAATTCCAGTAACAGGATACTTCCTATTTGTCACAAAAGTGAATTAATATCCCCCTCACGCTCTTGATTGATTGATCTCGTTAGATATGTCAATTTTATGGCTGTAGGATTTGTTCAGCATGTAATAGTAAAAATGAACGAACAATGTTGAATAGTCATATCAAACGGCCTAAAAATTTCTGATGATTTTTCAATAGATTGTCCTGATAAAGGGACATGAAGGTTATCACTGAAGTCAGTCCTTTTCATATGTGTCTAAGATAGAAAGATAGAGCAGTGTAGAGAAATATTTAGTGTGTTATCAGGTTCCAAGGAACGACGTCTGATGAATCTGGATATTCATGAAAGAAAATATTTTAACAGCAATTTTCCTGAAGGAGCCAATGTTCCGCAATGTGCATCAGCACAATGAAGTCAGGCGCAGACAAATATCATTGCTATCTGTAGCACCGTTCTTAACACTCCAGTGCAACCGTGATACATGAAAACAGCCATCCAACCGCTCGTCGTCGCGTTTGCCAAAGCCATTCCCGCCGGCGGCCAGCAATGCCTAGTGGTGCGAATGATTCTCCAATCCCCTCGCCGCACCGGCGGACTTGAACTCAGAGCCATCATTGCTGCTATCGCTGCAGCAACACTGGCCGGAAGGTGTTAGTGCTGGAGTCCTGACGGTGGCGAAATTTCAACACTAGCTACGTGGCTAGGTCGATTGGTTGGTTGGTTAGTGATTCCGGGCGAGTCAACAGCTTAAGTCATTAGTCCCGTAACTTCAGTGCATGTTTTCCTCGGTGGATGGTGGTGATCTTCCCCCACTGGATGGCGAGATCCGGCGCCGACCTACCTTCGGCTAGCAGGTTTCCTCCTAACCAGGACTCTCCCACCAGCGAGGCGCCGCCCCAGTCGGGACAAGCTCCAAGCTTTCGACCGGTCTCCCGGAATACATGGTAGTGTAGTGCATGTTAGAGCAAGTGTGTGTGTGTAAGGGGAGATGATAGGACAAGGAAGAGGAAGAAAAGATCACGCGCGGTCCATGGCCCGTTTGTTAGGGTACTGCTCCGGCATTCGCCTGGTGTTGTTCGAAAAAAAACACGAAAAGATCAGACACCAATCAGAGCAGCCGGCCGCTAGAATCCTGCCTCCATCAGGACTCGAACTTAGGACTTCTCGATCAGAGGCGCTACAGTGACATCAGTTGTCACTGAGCTACCGCTCCCGGTAACAGCTAGATCGAATTCAACCCAAATCTGGAGGGGAATAGCGACCGGCTGCTCTGATCAGTAGTTTTCCGTCACTTATCTGATCAATAACGGGCGTATATCGGGGCGGTACCCTAACTAACGAGCCACGAACCGTGCGTTATGATTCCATTCCTTTCCTTTCCTTGTTTTATTCTCTCCCCGTACTTACATATAGTTATATGAACTACGCTTCCAAACACGTCGGGAGACCAGTTGGGAGCTTGGAACTTGTCCTGGCTGGAGCGGTGCCCACCTGGGGAGATACCTGAAGAAGGATTACCCTGCAAGCCGAAGTGTAGATCGGCGTCGTATCTAGCGGGGGAGGAATACAGCCACCTCCAACCACATAAAACATGCACTATACTATCGGGAGCAATGACTGTAGCAAGCGGTTGACCTGCACGGAAACATCAATCAATCAATTTCCTTCCTGCCCCCGCGCTGGTACGCGCCACGGCATATGGGACCGTGTGCTCTCTGCCGTCCGTCACGTATATCTAGCGCTGCACCCACGCGTCCACAAACACGCGCTTATCCAGCGCGCCCACTCCCACCAGCCAGTCGATATCAGACGAAGCCTCTAGCCCGTGGGAATGCCTGCCGCCTCTATCCCGCGCATCTTCTCTACTGGTTGTTGAGCCATCGCCTCTTCCTCAACACACCCTTCTCGCCTTCCGCCCCGCCGTGACCTAGACGCGCTAGAGCAGGGGTCTTCAATCTGTGTTCCGCCGACACCGAGGGTTCCTTCGAACGGCGATAAGGGTCCCGCATGTGATCACTGTTTGCTTAGTCAAAAAACGTAAAATGGAAATCATCTATACAAGGAATTATTCATGTAGAAAGGGGGAGTAGACTTTCTTACTAAAATATAATATTTAAGTAAAGAATTACAATATTACTATAAATTTAATATAAAAGGCAGTTGATTGTACAAGCATGTAAGATTGATCAAACAATGAAAAATATAAGGCTAAAACCAAACTACAAAAAATTAAGGATATTTTTCCTTTTCAGAATTTTTTTCACTTTCATATATATTATATACATATAAATTTTATTCACAGTGAATGATGCGTATAACTTCATTATAAGAAACGTGTTTCAGAATATGTGAAAAACGAAACTATTTTTTTTTAATTTTGTCCAGAGGAAAAAAGGAGACCGAGTATTAAATTATAAATATTATGTGACATTCACTCTATTTTGTATATTTTTAAAGTTTCAATAATTTTGCAAATATAAGTATAATAATGTTTTCATAAACTATTTTATCTGTTGCATCAACATGAGGTTCTTTCAAAAAAACCATAAGCTCGAAGGGATCCTAAAGGTATAAAGGCTGAAGACCCCTGTGCTGTAGGCACAGTCTCTCACGAAGTCTTTTATCACTTATTTCTTGTCTCCGCTCCTGCGACAACCCGGATTCCGAGTATCGATTTACTCACCCTCATTTTTCCCCAGCTCTCCCTTATCCCCGAGTGCAACTTACGTCTGTTCTCGACCCATTCCACCTGAAAGGTGGCTCAGGGTATTCACTGACGCCACTGAAGTCCCTCTGACCGGGAGATCCTGGGTTCGAGTTCCGACGGTGGCCTTCCTCTTCCTTGCCCTATCCTCACCACTTACACACGCACACTAACATGCACTACCTTACCCTTTACTTACACACACTTACACTGACATGTACTACACTTCCACGGCGGGAGACCGGTCGGGCTTAGAGCGTGTCCATCTGGAGCGGTGCCTCACTGGTGGGAGATAGCTTGTTGAGGAAAACCCCGCTAGCCGACGGTAAGTCGGCGCCGGATATCGCCATCCAGCGGGAGATCGCCGCCACCTCCCGGGGAAATAAATATGCACTACATTTACGGGACCAATGACCTTAGCAGTTGTCGCACCCGAAATCACTAACAATCAATCAATCCACCTATTCCTATCGCGCATCCATTCTCGTCCTCGCCGCTCTTCAACCTCGCCAGCCCCAGCGCCACCACGCTGCTGGGGACTCTCGCCCCGTGGCCGCCGCCCGCGCTCGCCCCCGCCCCCGCATCCGCCTCCGCCGCCGCATCGCAATTTGCCCCAAGTTCACGGCGACCGCGACCCCAAAATGGCGCCAGTTTTCATTAAGGATCTTCACTGGCCCTCGTGACGTCATTAACGCCCCCGCGGCGTGATAAAATGTCACACGAAACGCGCTAAAATAACGCGGAGGGCTTTTTCTCGTGTGAATTACGACGTATAACCTAAAGCCTCGTTTTCCAGTCGACTGAGACATTTTCTCCTCGCTTTTATCACCGTGTTTCAAATAAGAAAATGCTAAAAGGGTTCTCAACAGAATGACGACAGTGTGCTACTTGGAGTTGAGCGAGGAATTCCGGCATCTTTTGCTCGAAAGAGGGCGAGAGCTGAATCTTATTCAGCACTCAGCTGATCATGGTATTTGCGCAAGATAAATTTTCTTTATAAGGGACATGTTAGTCTCATTACTTTGAAGTTACGTGGGACAATACTTATTCCTCTTAATAAAGAACGCTATTTGGAACATCAAGGCCCTAGGCATGGTACAATTAATATTTTTATTTACATGAATAGGACAGACATTGCATATTTAAACAAGAAGTTGCCAAGTGCAACAAAGAAATAGACTCGGGCCAAAAGTTAAAAATAAAGAGTTAAAAAGTATGTTTCATTTATCAGCAATTATACACATTCGTTTCAAAAATGTATGGTGCCGAAAATTGGGTAGATGTAAAGGTCGTTACAAATAAGGAGTTGTGAAAGATTGCAATGTTATCGAAACATGCTTCTCCCTAATAGTATATTAGACACAGTGGCTATATTGTGCAGTTAAAAAGTATTTGTTGCTATGTTCCTGTAGAGAAACACTGCCAAGAAATGATGCAAATACGAGTTTATTATTTAAGAATAATGTTTTTAATTTTAAGAAATGGTAATCAACCATGAAATATTATTAGAAGATATGACCCCTATCTCACTTCGAAAAAGGTACCTACTGCAAATTAGAGACCTACTACTCCAAACAAACTTCCAAGAACGGCGTGCGTTATATCAAATCTAAATTCGTGGAACGCCATTCTTGTGAAATAAATTGGCGATATATAGACATTTAGGGGAAGAAACTGTTATTCGAGGAACATCACACCCCCATATACTGAGGTTCTCTCTACTACGCTCCCCCACTGAGGGTGTAATTCCCAGAATTCTGAACATAGAGAGCATTCCCCGAACTGTTGAACCTCTGATTAAAAAAATTCCCGCACGGCACCCGAACGCTAGGTGTAAAATCAGAAAAAGACATTTTATAATTTATACCATGATTCGAATCTTATAGTTTCTGATTCTTCATGTATATTTTCTATAAATGTAAAATACAATAAATACACAAACTATTATTTACAAAAACTTATCACGAACAAATTTATTATGAGACAGTTCACCATTAGTTCTCGTTTAATAATTGGTTCCTATAATTCAATAATAAATACACATATAAATCAATATTAGAGATAAAATAAAAAATATTTTTTATGAACTCCTGTATTTTCTGCGTCTTGGAAGCACACGTTTGGGGTTCAAGTACATTGCCAAGAGTAGCACGCAAATACATACGATTCAGATACAGATATACTATAAAGGCACGATAATGTGTAATCACGCCTTCAAACGATTCCATTCGCACAATTAAAGATCATTTCATAGCCTATAATGAATCGTGATAAATGATTAATGAATCGTGATAAATGATTACAGTTTTCTATTTTTTAAATTCTGTTACTTGTGTAATAACTTTCCAAGAACTTTTTGGCATTCGATGTGAAGTAATTCTCCTTGAACATTGTCGTCATACGTGAATGTCATTTAAGTCGTGTTCGTACATCATACACGTCATACGTGAATGTCATTCCTGTCGTCCAAGAACTCAGCGCCGTCAGTATTCGGGGTTCCCATACCGTCTCCCATTGAGGTACTCTTGGTGTCTCGAGCTGCTCAACTTCCGTGACTTCACGGAGCTTGGTTAAGAAGTTTGTCTACCGGCGCAGACCTGGGATAAAAAGTAAGTATTTGAAGGGCTAGGTTCACAAACCGAGTAAGCTACTCAGTTCCGACACTTGCCAAATCGAATACAGTCTACTCCGGTACACTATAGTGTACTTCTGGGGATTAAAATTTTTGGTTTCCTACATCAGAGGTTCACTATATCCCATGATGTTAAAATTAAATATAATTTTTTCACAGTAATTAATTTTATTGATATAGAGATGTAGCAAAATACATTAACAGCACTAACTGAAAATTTCAATATCTTTATTTGACCTTAAAAAATCAATTATTTTATTTTGTTAGATTCGCACATATTACATTAGTAATTTCTCTAAATCCTTCTCCAGTTCGTGCTCTCTCCGTACTTGATTTTCCATTGTCCATTGTCTCTAAATGTCGTCTTGACACCCTTCAATGTCTCTCGCACTGTTGGAACACCGTCCAGCTCTCCGAACGCCCTTGCACTCACTTAATAACATAGGAGATCCTTTCAGAAGCGGCACAGCGCCAGCGACTAATGAAACAGATCGCTAAATGGAACATTCCGAGTTCGCTACCTCCACCTAGGGGAGATATCGATTACGACCTTTGGTCGAAGATATTTTTTCCAAGCTGACTACTATTGGAATTTGTCGCACTGAGGCGATATTTTTTTTTTTTTTTTTTTTTTGCAGAAGGGAATTAATTTCCAGGATGTACTACCTACGTTCACTATATCCGAGGTTTAGTGTTCACTCTAATCGAATCTTCTTATGCTTATTTGCAATGTAAGTGAATAGGGGCTTAGGTTCACTTAGATTCACTAAAACCGAGAGTTCACTATATTCGAGTTCACTATCCGAAGTCGACTATATTTTACATTCATTACCGTTAGAAGGCCATTTGTTTGTTTTAAGTAAGGAAATGACCCGATTTCCGTAAAGGTTTCCGTTCACGGACAGAAACGCAACAGTTGAAAACAGCCACATCATTATCTCGAACCTGTTTACTTTAAGGACTTTCGGTCCTTAAAGGGAAAAAGTCCCTGAAATTTGAACTCTCCGCAGTTTTCATTCCGTTCGGATCTTCCGATATCGCAGAGGTATGCTACTTTTTGCGTTTTAGTTGTGGTCCACACGGAGTCACTTGAAAAAACCGTTTTACATTGCTGATTGAAATGTTCCTCTTTAGTGTACCTATTATGAAAAACAAAAGGTTAAGGTGTTTTAAAGGAATTGAATTTTCACTAACTAGTAATATCGCTATAACAAAATGTTATGTTCCTTAAACGTGCAGAATTGAATGTTATCTAAACGTCAATAAAAATAGGGTAATTCATTAGGCCATATTTTTCTACATATAACCTGTTAGAAAAATAGAAATATTATATAACTTATTGACAGTATTAATTTGAATTATTAAAACTGTAAAACATATTGTTATGTAAATCATAAAGCAAATATTAGTTGAAATTATACATCATAAGTCTTAAGAGATGTTACAACCTTCGCTTTGGGGGTACTCTTCAAGTCCATTAATGAAATAAAATACAATCATGTAATGTTCTGGAACATGGTTTCGTTGATAAAAGAAGTGCACCTCTCCCATCGTAACGAAAAATGTGGTTAACCCAACAATTAAGATGAATGCATTGATCAAGACATCCGAGTTACTGCATTTTAGATTAGGTGACGTTTGTGTTTTACAAAAATTTGCCCGAACAGATTTTCCCTAATGAATTTTTTTGTTTTATAACATACGTTTCTGTACATTTAGCAATCTCTGGCAGCAAATATTCTGCTGAACAAAACACAATAAAATTATCTTCCAAAACGTAGAACGCACACTGCTTAAGAACATCAGACAAAATACTGTACTTTAACAAAGTAATAAATTAAATATTTAAATGAAAACAGTCTGCACAAGTGCTGCAATAACATAGTATGATAGTTTTTTTATAGTTCATGAATCGATAATATCAAAAAGGTTGCCGTTCCATAACGCAACTCGAGAAAGGCAAGTCTTCAACGGTGCGCGGCCTCATATTGGAAATTAACAATAGTAATATCCAGATTTTTGCATTTTCTTCCAAGGTCCTGTGTTGTTACCAAAACCATACACACTTCTCGCGTGGCGGGAGGCAGAATATATTTGTTTCAACTTCTGCGAGCATTTAAAATTAGTAGTACAGATACTACTACATATTATAAATAATGTATACAATCAGTACAAATTGTTTTAGTTTTTAAAAACGCGATTACAGTATAAAAATTGTAACCGTTTGTTTTCCAACTTAAGTATCATAAAAAAGAACATTTCAAAAACAAATTATGCCGGATGACTTTCGCCTGTGGACGGAAACTAAAATTTGGAAGACACTAGACTTCTCCGAAGAACCGACACCTACGAGCTAAAACGAAATGGTGTATTCGAGATTTCAAATATTCGATGTTCAAAGGCTTCTTCGCGAACCAACCTTGAACCTTGGAGTAAATCTGTCTCGCGTAGGGACGTGAAAGTTCACTGTTGTGTCGTGGTTCGTGGCCCGAAACCAAAACTCGAACTCAAAACATATACTTGATTTTAAATAAAAACCAGGGGTGTTCCAACAGCACATTCTTTCTCGTGCCTTCTGAAAATATTGCAATTTTGGAAAATTGAAGAATTTCAACGAAAATGAGGCCGGTGTCAATTTTTTAAGTGTCCTTTGCTGAATCCGAGAAAAACATTGAAGAAAAAGTTGGAGACTTTTTAAGAATAGGTTTAAAGAATATTTTTATTTCAAGGGAAAACTAAGCAAAAGTTACTCTATTTTATTTAAAGATATAGTTTCTTATAACATATTTCATGAAGGAAAAAATCTCTATCATCAATATTGTTGTCTTGCAATGTTAGTTTTTGAATTTTAAAAAACTAACATTTTCGGTGTTTCACGAAAATGAGACATGCATTATTATTGGAAGCGTATTATTGCTCTATTACAGAAAAAATCGTCCAAAAATGTGAAGCAATTTTTGAGAAAATTTTGAAAATGTTGAGGCTTCACGTAAAGTACATCCAAAAATCAAAGTATTCGTTTCAAAATCCCCGGGACTTGAGATTGACCCCATTCATCAGGGAAAATCAATTTGAGAGAAAATCGTGTGAACGGTTTAAGTGCCAGCGGGGACCACAATCCGACAGACAAGCGAACAGATGGACATTTGCTGCGAGGATTATTACCACACAACGGTTTAGAGAAAGAAATTTGCTATGTATAAGAACACGATTTACCACCTTTTCCAATATTATTGTCCTACAACAAAAGCTTTATTTGATGAAAAATTACAACCCTTTCTCTTTAGTACGTAAAAACATAAAATGGAAAAGTAAAAATTAGTAATTTATATTAATTGAAAATAGTGCTAATTGTTCGAAACGATGATTTGAATTTTATGGTCACATTTTAAAAATTAATTATACAAATTCGCATTTAATTTTTTGTTAAGTCTGTTTCCTATTGTATATTTAGCCGCCCTGGGCGTAAACGAATAGTTCAGTACTGCATAGTTCTAGTGTGAATGACATTGTGTCAAACACGTTTCTAGAAGCATTTAATACTGCATTAATACTGCATAAATTGTATTAAATTGAATTATTTGTTGTATTAAAACTGGTTAAATTGGAAATGCGATAAGCCAAAAATGCAAGAAACTGAAAATCAATAAACATCCCAGTGTAGACTTATATCGCCGTCCAAAAAGCGCCAGAGACCGGGCTAATTTTCCACACATGTATCATACGATATATATTTTAATATACATTTTTATATTTCTTCAAGTAATATTTAATATAAAGTTTGAAATGCGCTTCTTTGAATAATATTATACATCTATTCGCGAAATAATGTAAAGATGGAAAGACATAAATTAAATGTTAGCATTGCAGGCGAAAACACCGTCATATAAGGTAGATGCACTGTTTTTAATTTCTTGGGTCCATACCGTGCAGAAACATACTATCCTAAAAATTCACATAATTCAACCGCAAAATAAAACCTTATCGGCCACACCCTCTTTCTCAAGATTCGAGTGTCATGATAAGATCAAGCAGGCAATTTAGGCGCCACTTAATAGTATAATCTCGTCGAAATACGTGCTTAAAAATAAAGAGAGGCTGGAAATAAAATTCCGGCGTCGGGAGTGGCCAGGCCTCGGCACGCGAGCTTGCATTCCGCCCTGCCAGCCGTTTCCGTTGCGCGACACAGGGCGCGCTCAGGTCGCCGGACCAAGGCGCGATGCAAAATCTGTTTCTCACTTGGGGCATAGAACACGCAAGGGAAAAAGCAAGGCTCACGGAAATTTGTTCTTTCGGCGTCTTGATTCAGCAAGGAGGGAAACGAGATAAAAATATCGATAATTACAAGATTGCTAAGCAATTTATATTAACACATCGTGTCAATGAAAAATACTTTGAGATTGGTGTGATTATTTTTAAGTAAAGCGTGTGCTTTAATGATAGTATTTAATATAAATACGGGTTATTTTTAATGTTAGTTCTCATATTCGAAAAATCTCTACTGTATTCAACTAATGTTTTCCTAATCCAAAATATTTTCGATTTCACTGCTTCGCTTTACCGACTAATTGATTGATGATTCTGATGTACCTCAACTGCTACGGGCATTAATCCGGTTAATTTAGTGAATGTTTTACCCCGGGAGATTTCTAAACCGCTGCCGGCGCCATACAGCGGTGATTCCTTTCCCACCTTATGCCGCCGACATGCACGTCGGCTTGCAGAGATACCCCGCTGCAGGTTTCTCCCAGCGGTGTCTCCAGCCGCAGCAGCTTTCTCCAGCTGGGACAATCTCTAGGTTCCCGACTGGTCTTCTGACATGTGTGGTAATGTAGTGCACGTAAGTAAGTGTGTGTGTGTGTGTATGTGTAAGGGGAGATAATAGGACCAGTAAGAGGAAGGCAAGATCGCGATTGAGCTAGAATTCTCCTTGAGATAGCTGATGAATTCGACGTAGCTACATTGCTAGTTAATATTAATAAGTTACCATACAGTCCTTTTAGTGGTCTTTATTACTTCAAAGAAAAGTAGTACCTCCGTAATTACAATGAGAGGATACAAGAAAGTTAATGAAGTAGTGCGTCAAAACTACTTAGAATGTTGTGTTTCTTACACGAAGTCCCACAATATTATAATGCAAAAATTATACGTATTGACAGAAAACTAAGAGAGGCGTTTAGTAACAGACACGTTTGTGACCTATATTTTGAAATTGCTCGAAAGCATGAGAGAAGGAAAAGGAAATTGCAGAGAAGTATCAATTGAAATGTTTTCTTGAAGTGGATGGTCATAATCGTTCTGAGTTTTTTAAAGTATTTTCTTAGCAGGAAGGTAAATAAAGAAAAGATTCCACCTCATTGCGTTAACAAACTCAATAACCGACTTCAGAGGCAAAGCAAAATATTTGACGCTGTTTCAGCTCTTAGCATTCAAGGAGAAATTAACTCTAGTCAGATACTTAAGTTGTCAGATAGAAGTCAATTTAAGATGGATGTAAATACTCTTCGGAAAAGAATAAAATTAATTAAAAACAAAATATCATGAGGTCCGAATTCTATTTCCATTCACAACAATTAAATTGGTTGAGAGATTATTCTACCGTATGTAGTTAGGTTATTTAACGTGCCTATTAATAACTCTTGCGTACCAGGAGGTTGGAAGGTGGCTCTTGTATCTATTTTTAAAAGCGACGATCAATTAGTATGATTTCTGAAACGGTTTCTATTCCGAAAGTTAGCATGTCTCACTTCCACAGCATCCAACTGACGAAATTGATAAAGTTGGAAGGGTTGACGTGAGAGTAATAGATTTTTCCAAAACCTTTGATATACTCCCTTACGACCGCCTTGTAAAGAAATTAAAAGATTCGGATACACTCCCCGCCTAGGGAGTACATGATCTTGAGATTGGTGGTGGGTTTGAGTATCCCAATGACACAGAGTTATTCGGACGGTACCGTAGCCACAGGTAGGGCCTCCCTTGACGGACAGGTGAAAGGAGAGGGGTAAAATGAAGAAGTATTCCAGAAGAGAACCTCAACGCCAAGAAGACTCCAGCGGCGAATCTCCAGAAGAGGATCACGCGAAGTGTCTTAACAAGGCAGGGATGACGAGGATCTGCTTGCGGAGACCGACCTTATAACTGAAGTGAAAGCACTCTCTCTAGGGGAGTAAACCTTAAATACAGTCTGCTTGATGGGAAGCGGCGAAATGGCAGCCTCATTGCTAAACCTTCCTTATGCACCATTATAATCAAGCCATGGGAGAATTTTTTTTACATATCTCACTCAATGACAGCAAAAGGAATCCATCGGTGGTAACCTAAGAATGGAAATGGGATGTAAGATATGGAATATCGAAATATGTGAACATAGAGACATGTTTTTTTAAATTTATTTTTAACTGTCTATTAATCTTATTATTTTGTAATTATCCCATTCAATTTTAAGATAGTTATACAATTGTTTTTTATTTTCAATTGTATCTTTTCAATTTTATCTGTTTCGTACAATGTTTCGATGCACTTTTTACATCATCATCAAGTACTGAAAATTAAACTTTTTTGTTTTTATATTACAACTACATATATACTAATTATTCCAAATTATTTTGACTTACAAAGATTAATACAATTGATGATCATAATTCATGTTAATGTAAACATTCTTTAGATGTAATTTTCAATCTAATAACATATTTTTACATAATAAATTATATTCATAACAATTTATTAGATTATGTATGCATTACAAATTTTGAGACCCCCATTTTTAAATATTTAAAAATGTATAAATGATTCAGGTCATTTTTACTTATTGTTTCTCTTTAAATATGTTGCCTTGGTTTTAATCAGCAACTCTTCAGTTGCTAGTTTTTTGAAGTTTGAAAACGTTGCCTTGGAAGTGATGAAGATGAATGATTCTACAAGGATGTTAGAGGTATCGAAACGTTGTACGAAACAAGAGAAAAGATACAATTGAAAATAGAAACCAATTATATAACTGTCTTAAAATTGAATGGGATAATTGCAAAATAATAGGGACATGCTCTTTGTGTGATAGATCACGCACATTTCATGAATTAGTGAAGGAATCCATGGACTCAATAATAGTTCTAATATTGTTATCGTAAAATAACTTGTGACAGGAACAAGCAACATCGGTCATTTCACAATGATAAATAGTATGGTAGGTGTTCAAAGTATAGCAATGGTAGGAGTGAAAATTTGAGTAAGGTAAACTGAGAAAATAAAGATAATATCTTACAGTGGAGTGAATGAAAGAATAGTTACAGGTAGAATTACAATAGCAAAGGGTTAACTGAGTGTTACAACTGTGTATGCCCCACGGAAGAGAGTAGAAAACATGATTACAATACTTCTATACGGGCCAACAAAACATAATTGACTATGAATAAAAATGACATCACAAGTGGAGATATGAATGCTAGAATTAGACGTCAGTCCATGAAAAAAATCGAGTAAATAGAGAAACAACAGTGAATGAAAATGAGAAAATGTTATGCTTTGTGATCTTTAACTCATTGAGAGTGGAAAATACTTCATTACAAATTAATTCACAAATTTGCCTGAGCAGCCCAGGGAAATAAATAATAGATCATTAATACCAACTGAAAAGATGGGAAAATTATTATAGAATGTAAGATTGTTGAGAGGAACGGATGTACATTCTGACTACTTCTTGTTAATAGACTTCTTGTTAATAGATAAAACAGCATTTAAAACTAAATGTGCAAAAACATACAGGAAAAAGGTACTTATGGATAGTTTGGAAATGAATACTGCTACAGGTTAATTAGCATCAGAAACCCTTGTCAAACACGGATGAAATCATATACGGAGAAAGGACCAGACGTTGAAGTAGGATGATGGAAACTAAAACAACTAATACTCAAACGAAAGACGGCAACCGATACGTTTGAAAAAAAAAACGAAAATACAAAACAAGGAAGTAACTTACTATTTGGAATGAAGATCTAAAAAGTGCTTTTCAATGAAAGAAGGAACTATACTCGCGATGGCTCTCAATGAAAACACTAGTGCCATTAGACGATCATAGAGCTCAAAGAAAGGAGACAGAAGCAATTAATAAAAGGGGCTCATAAAAAAACTTGAGAAAATATATGTCAAACATTGAAAGTGATGTGAACGGCCGCCAGTCTACTGCTTTTAAAATAATGAAATATCTGAGCAGAAAGGAAAAAGATACAGTGAAAAACAAGTGAACTGACCGAAATACTGTGAAAGTCTATTACTCTGATGAACATGAAGATGAGAAGCATGAGATAATGAAAAATATCTTCTGCAAATCAATGGAATAAAATATATGGAACCCAAGGAGATTTTACAAATACGTAAAAGTCCAAAAACATCGGGAACAGATGATGTAAATATACCACTATATAAATATTTTTCAGAGAATGCTAAATAAAGGATCTTGAACTTTATAAACAAATGTTGGCAGCAAAGAAAAATCCCAAATGAATGGACGAGAGCAATTGTAGTTCATATCTTCAACAAAGTGTCAAGAACGGACTACGAATAATAAAAGGGAACAAGTCTACCGAAAACACCATATAAAATACATGCAATAATACTAGCAAATATATAAGAAACATAGACAGCATCTTATTAGAAGATCAATTTTTGAAAAAAAAATGAATGCAGCAAAAAGTACGTCATAGGTGAAATCAGCACTAATCATCAAGTTTGAAGAAAAAAATTGGAGCCAATTTTTGAGAAAATGGCGTTTTGGAGTTTCTGAAAATGTGAAATTTTGAGCCTATTTTAACAGAAAACTCTCGAGTTTTCGATAAATTTTATATAACATTATTTAATGCACATGTATTAATTAATACAAGGTGAACAAATTGCTGGTAATGTACATATTAACGACTTGAAAGACAAATCAAAAAATTACATATTTGTAATTTTTGAAAAAAAAACAAAAGTTTAAAGCAAAATAGCGTTTATGACATCTAATAGAGTACAATTAGCACTATTCCTAACAAAAATGTAAAGAAAAAATTAGAACCGTGTTCGAAAAATCTGGTTTTTGTTATTTTTTTAAATTGCACATATTGCTTGCCCTATTGGGTGAAAACTTCTAAAATTTTCAAAAAAATGTTCATGACCTAAATAAAAGAATTATTTATGGACAACAAATTTTATTTAAAGAAAAAATCGCTATCTTCAATTTTGTAGTTGTATGAAGACGCTCAAAAAATTAAAACTTTTGCAATTTTCGAAAATTCAAAGTTAACCGTGAAAATAAGACCCACGCCACCTTTATCAGAGTATTTTAGTCTATTCTTACAATTAATTTAAATAAAAAAGTTGAAGCCGTTTTTGAAAAAAAATTGTAAATGGCCCAGGGGCTCCATGTAAAGTACTCCCAAATTTTGAAGAAAGCTTTCCAAAATCGCAGCACCTCAAGTCGAGCCAGATTGACCAGGGAATATCCATTTTGGAAAAAATCGTACGTATGGTTTAAACGCTAGTGGTGTTCACAGATGGACAGACAGACGGACGGGCGATTTTTAAAAAAACACTTTTGCATTGTATTCAACGTATATTTCCGAGAACGCTTGTACGAGTGTACGAGAAAGTATAAAATAAAATAATTCCTGTGTCGTACCTGTGAAGTTTTGCTCACACTTTCGTCGGAGTTCTCTATATTCCGTCTCAATTAGCTTCGTGCAAAATGTTCACTTTCAATTGTGAGTTTTGTCACATCAAAGCGACCATCAAACGCAAAGCGCACAGTAGTGGGATATGTATGCCGACAGAAAAGAGATGTGGCTGCACAGTACAGCACATCAGGGACAGACAAACCTGCCGTAACTATCATGAATCAGCGCCCGCGATTTAGCACACATCACACAACAGATGCAACAATGGATATCCAAGAACACGAATCCTAAACGCAAGTTACAGATTACGTTTCTATTAAAAGAACAACGTATTAGTGTCTGCGAATTTAGAGTTCAATGTATGACCAAAACCTTCAGACAATATTTACGTAATTAAAAAAATACTAATATTTAATAAAATAGTATTTAAAAAAATTATTAACTTTTATTTCAAATTCACAGTCAATCCGTAGCACCGTTTCAAAAGAACATATTCTTTAATCTCCAGGCTTGTACTACACGTCATGAACTATAGAAACAAAGAAATTAACAAAATTGTAACTATTGGTGCTACGGAATGGCACAGACTTTCTCGAAGTAAAGCTAATTTCCTTGAAATGGAATAGTTATACGATCTTGCCCCATCGTCTCTCCAGCTGCCATCTATTGCCGTCCAATGTACATTATTTAAACATTTTCTCAATTTTTCGGTGTCATAATAGCAGAACCGAAATATTACTTTAAGAATATTACAGAAGAGTAAAACCTCGTCATAATTTGCAATTTTGTGCAAAATGTGGCAATTTTCATTGCAAAATTTGGAGCTGGTTTAATAAAATTACGTTTAAGCTTTACAGTAAATGCGAAATATGAAGCTATTTTTCACAGAAAATTTTTGAATTGTTACAGAAAATTTTTAAAGAAAATCAACTGAACGCTGACCACTGACGGACAGACAATGAGACGTTTTGCCGTCAATCGATTTTTCGGTATCAAGAACTAACAAGACATGGATTGTATCACGTGTTAGAGAATTTTTTATAAACTTAGCAACAGGATTTATCCACTTTTTCGTTACCAGAGCCCTGAAATATGAGTTTTTCTGGCAAAAAATTTCAGTTTTCTGGTGCACGATAACATATATTTCTCTTCTTACGAAGAATTCGTTAGGCGAGAAAGTAAAAAGGGGAATACTGTTTATTCAATGAAATGTCTAGATTGTAACTTATATAGAACTGACACGTAGTTAGGGGACAGGGTTAAGGAGCATGTAAATAACATTATTCTACCTCTTGTTAGGCAGAATTCTCTAACGGCATCTAGAATTAATCAGGGTCATAGAATTGATTTTGGAGAATCCGGCAGTTGCAACTGTAGAACAGAAATTTAGTGCGAGACTGGTCCTTGAATAGGTGCGTCAAGCTGGAACTGCGAAGTCAGCAAACCACAACAAAACATGTCAAATCATTTATTGCTAATTAATTGCCAATTAATTGCCTCAAGTTGGAATTAATTGTCACGTATTTTCGGGCCAAAAACGAGTCTAAGCTGGCATGACGTAACACCGAAAATAGAGGAAATATTCGAACATGGAGAGAACCAACGAACATAATCAAATACAACCAAGATCATAATTTAACACACAATTGATACTAATTTATTACTCTAAACAGAAATTAATTGCTCTTGCCATTTATGTAATAAATAATTTTGAAAACCTCATAGTTTTGCAACCACTTACCACAAGCATGGTTGGATAACTCTGATTCAGTTTTTACCAATATTTAATACACAGCAACGTTTATAAATATTACCTTTCGGATAATAAATTAGCAATTTAATAGGTTTTAGTTGTTTGTACCCATTGGTATTCTCCAATTCGAATATCGTACATCGTTGCAAATACATTTTTAAAATTAGTTATTTCATAAATGGCAAGAGCAATTAGTGTCTGTTTAAAGTAATAGTATCAAATAACTGTTAAACTATGTTCCTGGTTTCATTCGATTGTGCTCCTTGGTAACAGCAACTTTTTTATTCCTGGCATGTAAATAACTGTAATTAGAATGTATTTTGTACACTTGTATACAATATTATGTTACTGTAGCATTTGTGATCACTGATTAATGGACATATTTAATTTAATGCAGTATTGTACGAGAATATTTTATTTGTTGTTTTTGAGCAGGGTGCTACTTTGGGGAAAACCATTTTGTGTGGTTTTGTTCATTTTGTTGCTGCAAGCTACTAACGTTTTTCTTTTTCTTTGTGTAAAATAATACTTTAAATAATTAGAAGTAGAATATTTTGGAAAAATTTCGGTATTTGATAATTTTTTTACAACACTCTCCTTCCTGATTAAGAACATTTAATTTTACTGACCATAAATATTCTATATGCTCGTATTCATTTATATTAAAACACTTAGCCAGTGTAATAAGCTAGTAGCAACAGCACTAGAAACCGCAATCGCAAAGCAGTCTTTTTCGCAGTCACAGATGTCTTGACGTAAGCCAATGATGAAGCTTCAGGAGCGCCTTGATGTTAGGCTGACCCGCAATACTCCGGTGCCTGGCGTTGTCATCCCTTCTATACAAATCACTCCAAAGAAACATGACAATTTTCTACAATTTACGTGCCACATTCAGTGTGTTTCCCTCAGTCATCAACGAAAAGAAAACACAATTTCATGGAAAAAACTTCATTCAAACAGATCCAGCACATGTGCACTTTTTTCACATAATCACCAGAATTGTCATAAGTGTCCTAACATGGGATCAACATGTGAGTCGGTGTTCTTTTGATACGCATCAAGCTGCCAGTACGGGCATTTTGTGAAGCGTAAGAAAAGATGGAAATTTTGGGGAGGGGGCAAGATCCGGACCATGGGGTGAATGGTCATTGATCACACGGTCGGCCACACACGATTCGTCTCACAAGTCACCGGCTGTAGTTCCACCGGCAGGTGATAGATTATACCCCATAAGCTCTAAGCTCACGACTGGTCTCCCTGCAAGTGTGCTAGTGTAGTGCATATACATTGTGTGTGTATGTATGTATGTATGTATGTATGTATGTATGTATGTATGTATGTATGTATGTATGTATGTATGTATGTATGTATGTATGTATGTATGTATGTATGTAAAGGGAGAAGATAGAATAAAAAGGAAGGAAAGGTCGCCATGACCTCTTTGTCCGTGGCCCGTATGCTCGGGCATTCTCTTAATATAGATCGGAGAAACGATGGAAAACTGTCACTAAGAGCAGCCATCCGTTTGAATTCTTCTCCGCAGTGGCTGAAATCGACTTAATAACCAGCTAGTAACGAAAGGTTTTCTCTTATGTAAGCGTCACTACTGGGACGGCTAAGATTATAAATCGGCAGGTAGGTTGCTGCAGAATATTTGGAGAAAAATCCTATGTACGTTTTATGAATTTTTTTTTCAGACGTATGAACGGACGGACGAACGGGGTACGAACAGACACACGCACTAACTAAAAACAGGGGGCTGAAAACGTATTTAATTTGTTTGCTAGTTTTAGAAAGTTTAAAAGTCTTAGATGTTTTGAAAATATCCAGAAATATTCATCCACGAGGATATATTGAATCATTGGGATCAAGGCAGGAGAGTGTATTGAGTAAGTTAAAGGGTGCACAATTATTTTGGTGCTACACGAAATTCAGTTTATTTGTTCTTAAGCACTGCGCATGTTATTTTCTGTGTGGTTTTCTTCAGCAGCATTCGCTGTGTGGAGATTATCGTAATCCACTTTGGGTAGTTTTCCTCAGAAAATTGTTTACTCATGCAGGCCTGTAGTAATATCTAATTGAATGAAAACAGTTCTACAGCAGAAGGGGAGTTTTTTCGTGGCTTGTAAACTTTTGAATTGATTTTCATTTTTAATGTCGCCTGATAAAGCGTTGTAATATAAACGTACATAGCATGACAAATAGTTCAGAAAGCAAAACCATCACGTTTGGTAGGGGTCGCAAATATAGTGAAACTCAATATCGTTTAGGCAACGAAAATATTCCTATTGTCTTGTCTTGCAAGTACCTGGGAATAACTTTTGATAGCAAAATGAGTTGGGGAAAATCAGGTAAACTGTGTCGTAGGGAAAGCCTGGAGATCCTTGCATTTTACTATGTGAATATTAAAAAAGGGTACTGCGAAAGCGGGAGAATTAGCTTACTTATCTCTAGTTCATCCATTAATGGAATACGGGGATGTTTGTTGGGAACGTTATAGAAATTCACAAAAAGAATATTTGAATAGAGTACAGACAAGAGCGTATAAATTTACTTTTCGAAGCAATAGCAAGAATGTAGAATGGGAATCTCTAGAAATCAGGAGGGTTAAGGCAACACTGTGCCCTGTACAAAGCGTATGCCGGTTACCCAGCTTGAAAAGATATCTACATCCGACTCGGTAGACCCCCGTACTTTAATAGAGGGGATCACAAACACAAAATTCAGTTTAGGCCACAGAGAAAAGAGTTGGAAATTTTTCCTTTACAAATAGAAAAACAACGGACTGGAATAAGTTGCTTGCGACAGTCTTGGAACCTTCTCCTCTAGGTGTTCAAAGTTTTAAAAGTAAATTAACTAATGGTATTTGTAAACTTTATTAAAATAGTAAGTGATGCTTATTATACCAGGTTTTTAGTACATTATTATTATTATTATTATTATTATTACTATTATTATTATTATTGTTGTTATTTGTTACTATTAGTATTGTGATAATTACCACTAAATGTGCTTTATTAAATAAATAATTATATTAAAAGTAGTATTGTATAGAAGTGTTGTGAAGTGCAGTGAAATAGAGAAGTGAAGCGCAAATGTTGTGAAGTTCAGTGCAGTGCAATTAAAAAGTCGTATATTTAATAGTTTAAAATAATTGTGCAGGTCAGCCATAAAATGTAGAGTTATACTATTATTGTTATTATTAATTATATTCATATCCTATTATTGTTATTACTATTGTAATATGTAAATTATAATGTACTGCTACCAGGTGGTAAAAACCTACCTGCAGACATAATAAACATCTACATGAAATAATCTTATTTTGCACATTTCCTGTTGATACTGATAAATGTGATTCATCTGACATCTGCTGAAATTAAAGATATATGCATTGAATGAAAATAATAGGGCCTAATACTTAAGTGAATTCTATCAGAAGACAACGATGTGTAAATAAATAAACAAGAATAGAATTCCAAACTCAATGAAGTGGGTCTAGCAGGAAACACATGGTTGGCATTTACCTATTATTCCGACAGCACTAATATCTTTTAAAGTCTTCCAGAGAATGTGTCGTTCTGGCTACATGACTCCTGATATCTTGTCGCGCGTGGCGTGCGCTTCATCAAGCGCTGTCCGCCATCCACACCCTCACACGGTGTGACCAGATGGCGAAAATGGGGCCAAAACCTCAAAAATAAAAGTTAATGTTGGGAACTCCCAAACATCCCACTGCAAACAGCAATGTTTCTTTCATCTCTTGTGAAAGTATGAAACCTAATCCCTGTACCTGCTGGGCGTTGTAGAGGTTTGAAGTTGAAATAAGCGACCATTGCTCGTGTGGCGTCAGAGATAGAAGGCTGAAGTTTCTAATATTTATTAAAACGTGCTCTAAAATAATTTTTACTATATTTTTCAACCAAGGATGTTATCGTCAGTGGTAAGTAAAATAAAAATCATGTTAATTTATTATAGATTACTATAATTTATATTCAATGTAATAAGATATAAAATACAACTAGCATAAAAGTTATATATTACGAGCGTTTCGTTTACAAGTTTTGTACCCGCAAAGAGAGTGTAACGTGTGAAAATTGACATATGTCGTTAAATTATGCCATTATCATAGAAATAAGAAAGGATTCGGTGAGGATAATTGCGTGTTCAAAATGTTTCAACAATTTCTTCTTTGACCTTCGTATACCTCGTCACGACACCCTTCATAAGTGAAATAAAGTGATCTATTCTCAGGGTTCATTACGGGAAAAGTTTTTTATAACACATTTTAATTAATATTAGTTATTAGAATATTTTGTCATTTTTCGAAAAATGTATTTATGGCGCCGAAGCTGCGAATTGACGCTTTATCAATAACTTCTTACTGGCGGAAGTATGTATATTTGGTAGCACTAGTAAAATTAGTCTCGTCATTTCGTCGAAGTATAATAGCATAAACTGTTACCTCATTTTTTCGAGAATTCCTGAGTTCATATCCGGTGAATTCATGTTGTGTTCTTGTTTAATGTTTCGATTTTTCTTGTCGGTACCCCCTTCCCCGGTACTCTCTCTATAGAAAATTAACGAAGCGTTTAGCAAAGAGCGGGATTTCATACTAATATTGTGTGCATAATGATTTGTAACTGGTATCTAGCAATGGAGTATTTCGTTATTAGAGTATATTAATATCAAATATAAAGTTTCAGTGCTTATTTCTGCAGCTTGGGTTTTGTGAATAATTTCTTAGCGTGTACAACTCTTCGCTTCATATTGCATTAGTAAAGTTGATAAGCATTTTTAATGGAATTTTTTAACAATTGCGAGTGAGCATAACAGTTTATAACATGAAATGTGAACGAAATGTTCAGTTCATGGGATTTTGTATTTGTAAGTAGGGCGCATAACGACTTTTATGTGATATTAGACAATAGAGCATTTCAATATTTTACAAATAATGCAAAATGTCAGTGCAAATTGCTGCTGATTGGGGTATTATGTATAATTTCTTACTGGCGTGTGTATCTCATCGTCTCATCGTGGTACACTGTATTTGTGAAAATAAGGAGGAGTTCGGTACGGGAGGTTTTGTAATAATAAGAATTGAGTATATCGATTTATAACTGATATCTTGCAATAGTGTATTTTATTATCTTACAAATAAAGCAAACTTCTGTTACATATCAGGTCTGAAATTAGCGACCACGAAAGGAAGAACTTGGGAAGTGAATTCGATGACATTTGAGGTTCTGCCCACATTTTCACTATCTGGTCACATCGTGCCTCAGAGGGCTGCCCCCGCAGCCCGAGCTCCCCGGTCGAAGGAATTCCAATATGACGAAGGAATCATTACCTGCACTCTCTCAAAAATGGAAAGTCCTCACCTCTGGTGAGGTTGGAAATATTTCTGACAAATACAAATGCGGCTTGCGTGATAATGAAATGGGATACTAGGTAACGTTAATTCACCACACACATGAATAAATTAGTAAATAAATAAATTTATTCTGCAAGATTGAAAGAGGTCGTATACTTTAGTTTCACACACTTTTTTCGTGTTTTGACCTTTATCGGTACTCTGTTAAGGCTGACCTCTAATACCTTTGAACACATGTTTGAAACAGTACCAGAATTTTTTTTTCGGCCTCGTTTAATGATAGTTATATTTGTATATTTTTCATTGAGAATCGGTTCAATGATCTGGAAGGTGTGGTGAGAATGTAGTAAATTACAATAGAAAATTTATATGGAGACATGTGAACTGTATGATCTAAAATATTCAATTAAAATTTTCCACATAAAGAATTACATATGTTGATATGGAACCAGTCTACTGGGAAACGGCAAACATTATTCACCATATAATAAGTTCATTATTAAACATAAATAAACAACAATTAACAAATAAATCAACAAAATTTTGCATACGATGTTCGTTTCCGAAACGTCTTCCTATGAAATTCTCAAAATAATCGGTAAACTAAAAAATAAATATTCGGTCGGTTTAGATGAATTCCCGGATTCATTGTTAAAGACCTGTGCGCCTACCATTATACACCCGTTAACTCACATATTTAATGCATCCTTATGCACCGGAACGTTTCCAGGTATTTTCAAAACAGTTGAGATTAAGCTCTTCAAAAACGGCAAGAAAAAAAATAAAGTGAAGCGATGTTCGGTTACAAAGAGGTGCTTCCTGAGGAACAGATCACTACTTACTAAAATGAGAAACTTACCAATAATGGAAATAATAAAATAAAAAAGATGGAAAATAAGATGGCCAGATGTGGCAGAGTTATAATATTGAAAGATTTCAAGATCATTCATCTACATTCTTGTTCAAATTGCGTATGGCAGAGAAATTAAATCGATCGAGGAATATTAATTTTGGAGAAAATCGATTGAAGCATTTTGGCTCTAGCTTTGTCCACAGACGGACGGACAAAATCGATTTTGCGACAATTGATTGACGTTTTTGCCGTCAATCGATTTTTCGTTATTAAGGATCCACAACTCTGTCAGAACGTATTGATGGATATAATTTACTATAAAGTGATACATGATTTATACACTTCTTCGTTACCAGGGCCCGACAATAAGAGCATTTCTGTTAAAAATCGCCGTTTTCTGGTGCACGATTTCAATCCCTTTTCATTTTATAAAGAAAGGGCGAGAAAGTAAAAATTGGGTTAATTGAAATCCTTCGTTTGATAATTTGCGGTCCTTAATAATATTACAAGTTAAATAGTAATTTAGTATGAAACAGAAACACATACACATAATGAAATAGTAGGAAATGAGACAAGTTTCAAGAGTTTTGTTCTCAAACTACATTTTAATTGTTCTTGCTGTCCGTAAATAATAATCATAAAATTATACTTTAATTTTTACTTTCCATTAGACAAGAGCCTACTTGTTTGTAATAAAAATTATATTTATTTTTATATTATTATTATTATTATTATTATTATTATTATTATTATTATTAAAATCATTATCATTAATACTTTAACTCAGTGCTCTGGTTTTACCACGCTTTCGAATGTACATTCCCAGACGTATACGTATAGGAAAAATTGAAAATTATATTACATTACACTGCTGTGAAGTATATGCCTGGGACCATAAATGCGATCATAACCACAAATGCGCAAGATCTGTGTTTATCACTTCAGTGATAAAGCTTCTGGTCAATTGCGGTATCGTAAATAATACTTTTCCGTCTAGTACGAGTATTATAGCTTGTAACTCTGATCGAAAAAATGAAGTGGTTGATGCTGGAAAATTGCAAAGGTGCCGAGAAGTTATCGCACCAGCATTCTATTGGCTTGGACACGGAATAGGGTCGCTGAAAGCAGACCGGCTGAGCGGTCAGCGATACGCTGTGCGTGTCACCAAACGGGTTGCAGAGATTAAACTCGTGGGGGTGCCTGTGTCTCGCCCTCTGCTTCCGATATTTTTTCGGATTAAACCTCAACTGGATATGAACCCACGAAACGTTTCATGCGTTCAAATGCAAGCATCGGGACATATTTTTTCCTCAACCACACAGTTTGAAGCGGAGTAATTAGAGTTTTTTCTTTTTTATTCGTACAAAACTATCGCCCTAATTTTTCTGAGCTATGAGAAGAAAGAGTTTACACAAAAACTTGCATAAGAGGAAATCAAAAGGAGAAAACATTGGAAAAGTTTGAGACTTAAATCTTTAAATTTGTATATCACCATTTCATTTGCGGCTTTTGTAGCGGCTAATAGAATATGCAATTTTTAGGTTTCGAAAGAAAATACTTTTTTGTTCCACCATTTATCCGAAATAACTGGCTGATATCCTAATGTACGAGTGAAAAATCATTACCAAAAATTTTGTTCACAAAATAATGTGGAGTATAGACTGACTACTCCCTGAACTTCGAAAGCCAATGATATAATCTCTATTTTCTCCAGAAATTATATATATATATATATATATATATATATATATATATATATATATATATATATATATATATATATATATATCATTATTTTTCCCCGAAAGTCTCATTTAATGTTTCCAATTTTCTCTTCAGCGTTTGTTGCATTATTCAAAATGTGTGCTCCTCCATTTAATATTATTACTTCTGGACTCATCATTTCTGAAATCTACATTTTTAAAGTCCTCGATGGTCAAAACGAAGCAAAAATATATTGAATTAATGGATTTGTCTGAATTACAACACAATTTTTTCTAAATCCCAGACAAAGTTTCGAAATTTATTCACAAGGTAATTTTCATTTTGATATTTATTATTAGAATATTAAAATAAATTTTATTTAGCTATGAACTTCAACGTTCAACTACATTAAGAGGAGATTTTAAGTTCTATACTTGCTATATTAAATTTCCGTATTTTGCGCCTCGCTTTTGCAGGAAAAATTATAAGTACATCAAATAATTTTTTATCCCGTTGGTAACATATTTTGTGCTAACGTTGAGTTTTTGTTATGGCCCTATGTACGTATTCAATAAAAATATTCTTCTGTATTACGATTTTGTTTGAAATTTTCCCCAACAATATTTTATAACATTAATATTTTTTGAAAAAGGAATTCAAAACAAACTCAATTCATGTGGCATTAGTATTGCAATAATGTGAAAAATATCATTCGAATGTGATGAATAGCTTTTGAGCAAACGGAAACAAAAAAAAAATAGTTTTCGGTAAAATCAGTTTTCATATTTATTGTATTTTAGTGCATCCTTTATACACATTATTGTTTGTCGCTCTCCTTTTCATCTCTCGTAGCTGTTCATTTTTATCTCTCTTGATATTGAGCATTCTTCTAAATTTGTTCTATCACTATCTGATTTTTACTTTCAATATGTTTATACCCGCATGCAGCATTTTTGCCTGGTTTTATGTTTAAATTATTTGAAACAATTACTTTATTAATACTGGTATCGTTAAATGTAACTTTATCATCATACTATCATCAAACTATCATAGAAGACTGATCCCAAAAGTATTTACAAGAGTAGAAAATTTCAGATCGAATCCGCCTTCCAACACTAATATATTTGAAATAATAACAAAATAAAACTATTGACTTGAAATTTTAAAACAATGTGTTTACTCATACTAAAAGTACTTCTTTGAAATGTGATGCGATGAATATAGGGACCTATTTTTGAATAAATTAAGAAAGAGCAAAAACTACTGGATTTTCGAGAGAACCGAGGCATCCATACCTTCCCACCCTTGGATTCACCAACGAGAAATATATTCACACATTTAGATTTTCAACGCAATCTAAGCAGAGTTTTTGTATCTACTTCAACCAATATTGTTTTGTGAACGACAATAAAAATTAAAAAAAATAATGTGTATCACTCAGAGCTCACGAAACAGGCTTTATAATATTGCCAAGCGAAATAGGAAATGTGGAAGTATTCCTTTGAGTCGTTATTGGATAATTATATTTGTTCCTTAACAAGTCATATCTGGAACTCATGTATTACTCTGGAAAACTACTGATGGATATTTGATGGAAAGGGAGCGTATGTAATGAACGAACATGGAATTTAAACGCCTATAAGAACACCAGGGGCTCAATAGACAAAAAATTATTTCGCATTACTTCATGGTGTTTTTAAAATACAAGAAACAAGAGAAAACACGATTTTCATTTTTCACCCAAATGAGTAAATACTTGTTCCTCCCTTTAAACTACATTAACACCTCTAAATTCAACTTTTGTGTCGCATGTAGATAAAGATCATGTTCAACTGTTGCATCACGACACCAGTCCAGTATTCATTATACGTGCAATTTCCCTTATATTGCGTTATCCGAATAGAACACTTCAACACGATTTCTGATTAAAATAACAGACGTCGAAAATAGAACTCATTTTCCAGAAAACGATAATTTCCCCAACCGCACATTGAGGCAAATGTAAACAACTGCTAGGAAGGGTTGAAAATACACTGAACGATAACACCCAACAATGGCGTCGGAAACAACTCCAGTATTGCCGCTCTAAACAGAATTTGTGCTTAAATTGGAAGCAGTAGAAGCCGGTAGCGGACGAAAATAGCAAATGAGGCACTTATCGGAGGCGATCTCGGCGGCGGCGGCGGCGGCGGTGGCGGCGGGCAGTGGCGGTGCCGGCGGGGCGGCGGCCGCTGCGGCGATAGCTAGTGCGATGGCACGCGACGTGCTGGCAGTGGGCACGTGGGGTGGGGGTGATGGTGATGGCGAATTTTTTTGGAATGAAAAACTAAAAAGTGCTGTTCGAAACAAAGAATTATACTTACGGTGATGCTCAATGAAAACTCCAGAGCCATTAGACGACTACGGAGCTCAAAGAACGGAGACCTAGAAATTAATAAAAGGGGATCAAAAATAAATATTTAATGTACTTCAGTGCATCCTTAATGCACATTATTGTTCGTTGCTTTCCTTTTCAACTCCCTTAACTCAATTTTTGTCTGCCGGCGTATTGAATATCTTTCTGAATTTCTTCTATCACACTCTGATTTTTACTTTCAACATGTTTATATCCTCACACATTTTTGCCTACTACGGGGAGAGTGGTTATAGCGACGATGAAGCGGATATTGCGGATGGAAGAGAACTCAGTGCGGGAGTAGAATACTGCGCGAGTGTATGTGTGTGCGCACGTGTGTGTGTGTTCGTGAATGTATGTGTGCGTTCATATGTACACGTGTTTGCAAGTGTGTGTGTGTGTGTGCGAATGTGCCAGCGAGTGTGTCCGTGAATGTGTGTAAGCGCGTGAACGTTTGCGTGCGTGCAGGGGAAGATGCCTGAAGAGAAAATTCCTCACGACGAAGAGTCGGTCGGCGCTGGATCTCACGAACTAGCGGGGGTGGGTAACCGTCGCTTCTCGGCTATAACATGCACCACACTGACGAGAGTGATGACCAAGTTTATGAGCCCGGAAACATGAAACACTCACATGAAAAAGTGGAGCGATTAGGTGAAACGGTAGCTTGAGTCAGTGAGGGGGAAGTTGGCATGGGTAAAAAGCAGAAGAAATTTCTATAGTGGTGGTGGTGGTTGGGGTAGTGGGGGCGGGGATAGCCAGGAAACGATGTGCCAGGACACGGGACAAGGCGACGGCAGTCAAGGAGGTCACAGCGTAAACGAATGAAACAGGCGGCTACAGAAATGTCGTCTTTCAAGTCATCGGCGGAAGTTGGGGTCAACGCCGGTTGCTACGACGGAGGCGAGGGCGGGGACGATAGCGGTGTGAGCAGCAAGCACGAGGGGACTGCAGCCGTTACATCGCGTTGGGGCCATGCTTCTCAAGGGGGCCCATGAACTCAATATTCCATAATCTTTATTATAATTATAACATTTATTTAATTCATTTAGTAAAATAAAAGATTACGCCTGGTCCATGTCGTGTATTATGTAAGTTCTGTGATACCGCTAATTTAGGAAAGGGGAAGAAGTGTCATGGTGACCCAAGTATATTAAGTCTTATTTAAATACATTAATATAATTGATTGTAAGAAATAATTTACATACGTACGTGACTAGATTTTTTTGTTATTATGATTAGTACCGGGGCCCGGATTTTGTGTCGGTAGCCCTAGGTGAGCGGCGATGCTGAAGGTGGCGGCAGTTGCACTCCGCTATGGAAAAGGGCCACCACCTTCGTGGTTCGTGGTCTTATCAGAAGCCGCGCGAGCGCTCGACGACCGCCCTTGCACCCGAGAATTCCCTTCCCCCAGATTTCCTTTTTCGCCGCGCGACGGGCTATATTTAGGCGCGGAGCCACTTGGGAAATACTGGTGGGTGGAGCGGGACTGGCGGGGGCCGGGGTTGGCGGAGGGGCAGGGCTGACGGGGGACGGGATCGGGCGGTTGGGGCAGGATGGGGGAGAATGGTGAATGGCGGGGCACGTGGAGCGGGGTGGAGTGGGAGGGAGGACGGGTGGGTGGGTGGGTGGGTGGGTGGGTGGAGCGGAGCTCGCGGGGGGCGAGGCTGGCAGGGCGGGGCCATTGGGGCGGGTTGGGGGGGAACGGGGAATGAGGGGCGGGCGGGGCGCACTGAGCGGGGCGTGGTGAGAGCGGGGAGAGTGGGGTGGGGAAAGGCGGGCGCGGCTACACGGCGATCTTGGCGGCAGTGGTGCTCTGGTTCCGGGAATGGAAATGCATGCCAACTGCTACTTATTCTTGGCTCCTATTCCGTGCCGGAAGTACAATAATGCTATTTTGTCTTTCCTTTCAGTTGGCGTTCTCATTTTGTCTGCGTTTTGAAGAACTGATTCTTATAGAGTCTCTGACATCCTGGAAGTATGTATTTGTTAAGAATTGGCTTCCTTTTATGGTACAGTAGTTCTACTTACATTAAAAATAGTCTTCAAAAAGAATGACAATTTATTAAGAATAGGAAAATACCTCGAAACTTTAAGAGATGTAAAATGGGTAAAAAAAACATTTTAATACGAAGTATGGTTTCTGAGTAATTTGTTTTTGGTCTTCTCTCTCTCTATATATATATATATATATATATATATATATATATATATATATATATATATATATATATATTAGTGAAAAAAGTTAGTTTTCGATGCAAGAACAACATCATCACCAATAAAACCGTTTTTAAAATGGGTTTAGGAGTGCCACAAACGACATTAAAAAACCATTTTTCGACTTTTTTGTTACTTTTTAGAAAATAATATTATAGGTTATTTTTATCAACGAACTGTTGGCTGAGGTGGTGCCCTCGTTACCTCGCAAGAATTTTATGATCATCAAACATTACGTATTTGACTCAGTGTGTCACATTAGCCCGAATATGCCAATTTTACGTTAAAGCCATAGAAGTGGTCAATAGAAATGGCCAATATGGCCAATTTAGATAATATGAATGCTTAAAATCTCTACTTTAAGAACTTTGTTTCGTACAATTGAACTATTTAACTGCAGTCGCCTAAAATTGTGCCTACATCACTGATTTCAACCCACATTTGAGGCGCACTGCTGTGACTGATTTCTTTATTCTCTATTATGCTGCATTGAACATATTTATAGACACATCAAACGAGTCTTGATGTTGATAGACTTTAAAAAACACTAAGTGGCATTTGGAATCATTTCTTCCCTGACATGCCGTCAGTGAAGTTTGCTCCTTAGTATCTCTGATTCAGATTTGTAACGGGTAAAAAATGTTCACGCATATGTGCTGCCAAACATGACCCTCATTGAAATTGTCTATATTTCATTTTTATGTCAATACTGCGTTGTGAGAGATTGCTCTCATTATGTAAGATTTTCGAGAAATGCGAAAGGTAAAAATAAAGGGAGGCATTACACGTCCAAGCATTCAATATAAGCTCCGCGTCGTCCGCACAGTACAATGGCCTCCCCTAAAAGCTGCCTACCGCCACTACTAGCACTTTGGCTCCTCTCGCGGGTAGACGTCCGACTCTTGAGTGCAGAATGCTCGCAGAAGCAGGCGTTTGCCAAGCCTGCGCTACACGAGCTCCACCGAATATTCGCGCCCGCCGACTCTGCTCGCAGCGCGGTTAGCAGCTGCGCTTGCACGCGTTGATACTTCTATTCTAGTTCCGTGAACGCGGACGGGAATACCTGGGATTCCATTTTTTGTGGTTAACGCGCGAATGCGCAGTGTCAGTTCTGTGGTTCAGGTACTACATTAGGAATGCTCATTTTGCTATAACTCTGGAAACGTTCGTCAATATTAATGGTAGAAATCGAGTGTTATTCTAACGTACGATGGCGGAAAGTTTGAATATCCATCCATATAATACGATATATGCTCTCTAATTTAACCCTAGAGAAATATTAGTGTCATTCTTTTAGCAATCTTACAATACAGATATCATAATATACATGTGTTATATTATTATTGTTCTTTATTTTTTATTTATTTACTTAAAACAGTTGAAAATTAAGTGACGTATTATGAGTAGAAGAAAACTATGTACACGTATTATTAAATATGTCTTCTTAAACGTTCTTCTATACAATAAGATAAAATGAATATCAGAAAGGAGTGAATTTTTTCTGTAATATAACTTTTCGTGCGGTAGATTGTTGTTCAGTGACACAGTTTTCTTCTTTCTTTATTTCCTGTCACTGCCGTAGATTTTTAATGACCTTAAAGAACCTATCTTTCTCGCCTTCACCGCTTTCTCTATCTGCGTAATTTCCCCTCTGTGTTTATTTCCATTTGTTTCCTCAGTGTCGACGCCTTTCCGCGAAAGACGCCCACGCTGTGGAGCCGGATGCGGTGTCGTCTGCCTTTGTGCAAGCGTCCTTTAGAGCAGCGGGAGGCAAACTTTTGCATGTTTCATTCACTAAATTCTCAATTTAAAATTTCGCAGACCACTAACTCAATTGTTAGAAGTATTAAACGATTTGCCTGCAATTTTTCACTGTTCCAAATTCGTAATTACATTTGATTGTAATTTTCGCAAATCATTTTTATTGACAATACAAATTTGTACTACTTTTATTACTCATTATCTTCTATTAAAAATTTCCGTTTATGATATATTCATTCCATTGTCTTTCCCACTTATTCTTGGAATTGTAATTTATACGAATATGTATGTAATTTCACCGCCCCACAAGAGATTAAACGTGCACTACACTTACGGAAAGAATTACCACAGCAGTTCAACACGAACCCAGCAGCGAACCACGAAATAATCAACCAGGAGAGGTGGCTCACAAAAGTGCCGTAACAAACGGGCCACGGACAGCGCGCGATCTTTCCTTCCTCTTCCTTTTCATATACTCACCCCTTACACACATACACACACACACACACACACTAATATGCTCTAGATTACCACACACGCGCCGGGAGAGCGGTCGAGAATTTAGAGCTTGTCGCGACTGGGGCGGTGCCCCGCTGATGGTAGATATCAGGTTGGGGAAACCCCGCTAACCGGCGATGGGTCGGCACCGGATCTGGCCATCCAGCGAGGCAACTCGAGCAAAACACATGTACTATACTTACGGGACTTTAACAATTGATGCGCTCAGAATCACTAGTATTCAATCATCAAAAAAATAATTAATCATCACGAGAGGTGCACATACGATCCACCAAACAATGGATAAAAGCTCCCAACAAGAGAATTTAGTTTCGTTCAACGTCTGAGACACCTACAGTCGTTTCAGACATTTATATTTATATAAATTACCACGGATCTTCACAATCAACGCTTTACAACAACAACAACAACTATAATAATAATAATAATAATAATAATAATAATAATAATAATAATAATAATAATAATAATAATAATAATAATAAATATTCTTAATGTTGCCTCTTCATAATACAATAACGAAAAACCAGGAAACTGCTTGCAATGCTTCGTGCGCCCACACTCAAGCTGATGTACTCTGACTGTGTGTCACGTCCGGGCACAATACAATAATCGGGATGGGAAAGTATGTAGTCAGCCATCAAGATGACCTACTAGTCAGACAGGTCATTAAATCTGATCGAAGAACGGAAAACAGAGGCATTGTAAGTGTAAAAAAAAGTATTGTGAAGAAGACTATGGAGGACACGCAGAATAACACACACACTGAATTTCTGATGCTACTTAACATGAAATGCGAGACAAAAAACTGTTAAAGAAATCGTGAAGAGACAAACCACTTCATGGACAATACCTTAAAAGAAGGGTCAAGGTGTAGATCAATAAGCATCAATCATTTTTGTGGCTTAAAACAGGAAGAATGAAGGAATAATCGGAAGCAATTACAATGGTTTCCCAAGATCAGGCGTGGATACCGACATTATGATAAAGCGGTTCTTAAGATTTTCCAAGATGAAAAGTGCCGCATTTGCTAGGCACAAGTAGAAATCATTGATCATATCGCCTCAGCTTGTCCAATTCTAGCAAAGACAGAATACTTGAAAAGAGACAACAGAGAGTGTACTTACCACCTCCAGCAGATCTGTACCGCCCTCGAAGTTTCAAACTCATGCTCCAAGTGGAACGAACACTCATCAAAAAAGTAGACGTCTGTTGGACTTTACTGTACTGTACGACTACCAAATTCGCACTGATCACACGATAGAAAAAAACCGGTAATTGGTAGCAGGGATTCTGAGAAAAAATCGTGTCTACTTTTGGATGTTGCTGTGCCGACCAAATTAAACGTAATCAAGGAGACAGAAATTATATAATTAATAATAATTGTGACATTCATATATTCAATTGAAAAATATGATTAATACATACATAACATTTTAGAAAAACGTATATATTGTAATGAACAATAGTGTTTATTAATTTATGAACAATAGTGTTATTTAAGGTCGCATCAACATCTAAGGTCATTAGCGACCACTATTGCTGTTAACGGTATGGTAACTATGTGGATGAAACGATATGGTGATTGATGATAAGGGGTGAAAGGACGAACACAAATACAACCATGCCCGAGGCGGGACTCGAACCCGCGACCCTTCGGTCCGAGATCACTACGAAACTACTGCCTTAGCGATCTCGGCCACCGGGCCGCCAAGTTTGAATTTGATTGTACTACATTCAATGATATACCAGTCTTTACAAGATACCTGTATATTGATGAATGTTTGTGTTAAGTACAGAGTGTGACTCCGATTCTATATTTTGTAGCCATTTTTTGATGTTCCTTATATTCTTTTCATTGGGATTTATATCTTCTGGGATGCTATTGAGGATTGTAGGTATAACACATTTGAGTCATTTTTCTCCGTATTTGTTGTATGATCTTGACACATTAAATTTTTTCTTTCTAGTTTTGTAAATGTGATCTGTTATTTCTTTCTATTTTCTTGTGTTAAGGTTTTTTGTTATGTGTATGTATTTGTAGAAACTTCTGGGAGTCAGTGTATCACAATTTATGAGGAGTTGGTTTTTTTGGGTCTTTGTCATTCCCTGATACAATTTCTAAGATTTTTGTTGCAGCATATTTAATTTTCTGAGTTGGTAATGGCTACAACAACCCCACACTTCCACTCCATAACCGATGATAGATTCAACCAGTGATTTGTATAGAATTCTTCTTGTCTTTTAGTTAACCAAATTTTTTGTAGCATACCTAGATTCTGAAACTCTTTTGAGATTGTTGAACAACAAATCATTATGTTTAGAGAATTTCATTTGCGTGTCTAAAATTATTCCTCAATAGTTAATGTCTGTTACAAAGTCAATATTTCCACATTTACAGTAATATTGGCAACTACTATTCACACATCGTTCATTGTGCATGAGGTTTTTTCCCTGTGTGAAGTTAGCCATATGTGAGGTTCTGAAGTACATAGCCTTGGTTTTGTTTACATTTATATAAAGATTATTTTCATAAGACCATTTCAATATGGAACCGAGTTCATTTTGTATTGTCTGTTGACAAGTTTTGTTATTGTTGTGGGCATATAGTAAGACAGCATCATCTGCACACATGATGAGTTTTGTTTTGTTTATAGAATTATGAATGTCATTTACATATATTAGGTACAGGCGAGGCCCCAAGCTACTTCCTTGCGGAACACCATAATCCATAGCATACAGCTGGCTATTTGTATCTTTCACTTTGACAAAGAATTTTCTGTTTTTTAGATACCTCTGAAGTAATTTTAAGTAATTACCTTCTATTCCAATTTTGAATAATTTATCAAATAGTATTTCATGGTGAACTGTCTCAAAAGCTTTCGAATAATCGATGAAGATACCAATGACTCCATTTCCTTTGTTTAGTTGTTCGTATATGTAGTCTGAGACTTCCACCAGAGCTGATTTAGTGTTTTTTCCTTTTTTGAAAGCCATGTTCATTTGGATTAATGATGCTATTGCCCGTCAAATATTTGCTTAATTTTGCCACAATGTTTTTTCCAGGATTTTTTCAATAGTTGGTAGAATTGATATTGGGCGATTATTAGATAGATCTGTGCTTTCTCCTTTTTTGAATATTAGTTTTACAATTGAAATTTTCAAATTTTCAGGAAATATGCCAGTTCTGATTATCTTATTTAAGAGGGTTGATATTATTTCACTAAAAATATTTAAATTTTTTCGTATATCAGTAGCCCTAATTCCGTCTATACCAGGAGTTTTCCTATTATCGATCTGCTTCAATATAATGTTTTTAATGATATTTGGGTTTGAGTATGCTAGATAGAACCTGCATTTGAGATTACAGGCGCCAATTGTATCCTCAAAGTTCTTGACATTTCTGTTGTTTATTATAGTTTTAACTTGGTTGACAAAATTTTGGGCAAATTTATTAACTAATTTATGTAGTTTTCTTGTCCAAAGGAATCAATGATATTTTTGTCAGCATTTTTGTTTGTTTTTCTGCCTAAAAGATTATTTAGTTGAATCCATAGATTTTTGGTATTACCAGAATTTTTTTCAAAGTTATTGACATAGTATTGCTTTTTTTGCTTTTTTAATTTTGTTGTTGAGCCTATTCCTGAATTTTTTATAGTTTTCTTTATAATTTATATTGCTAGGATTTGATTTCCATTATCTGAAGAGCCTATCTTTTTCTATTATACACATATATAATTCATCTGTAATCCATGTTTTGTCTCTCTTGGAATTATAAATGGTATTATTTTTACTGCTAGTGAAAGTCATTACAGTATTGTTTCTATATATGGTGGAGAATTGCTTTTTAATGTTGCCCATGTATATGTTGAGGTCTTTATTGGTGCATTCTTGCCAGTTATAGTTTTTTATATATTTTTCTGTATATTTTCATTATTTAGTTTCTTCACTCTTTCTTGGGGTTGATTTTTTTAGATACTTCATTTATACTTATTGTGATTTGGTAGTTGTCGGACATTTTGTGTTCAATCACTGCTGAATAAATATTTGTATTACATTTTACATACATGTGGTCTATCAATGTGGAGGATAATTTATTTTCTCTGATTTATTCTCTTGTTGCACTTTCTATTACACTAACTAAGCCCTCACAATTTAATACAGTTTTATACTCTTTGACGCTGGTATTTTCAGTATTCATAATGTTTATGTTAGCATCGCCAGTGTATGTAATATCACAATTTCCATTATTTTCGAGGAGGCAGTTGAGGTCATGAATAAATTCTAAACAGTTTGAACTGGTAGGTCTGTATACAAAAATAAAGAAGAATCTTTGGTTATTGTTTAGACAGACGAGATTACCACTAATATTTTCAAAACTGGGATAAATGCAATGGTTTTCTTTGAATCCTAACAAATTATGATAATACATAATCAAGCCACCACCTTTTTTCGTGTATTGCTAACACAATTGTAATTTTTTATTTGGAAGAGATTGCACTCTGCCTTTGTGAGACTTACTTCTGACAGACAAATAATATGAAAGAATGATTGTTTTAAGATCATTTGCAATTCATTGAAGTGTTTTTTTTATTGAGCGGATGTTTAGATGTATTATATTTAGCCCATTTTTGTCACATATTTTCCAATGTTTTTCACGGTCGTTCCATTGCTTAAGGTTTTCATAGACATTGAAGTAAATGTGATCATTTACTTCATCTTGTAATTTATCCAGTTCATAATGGTTTCAAATAATTTTAATACATAAAATTACCTTAATGATGTTCACCTTAGTTTTTGTAGGTCTCTTGAAGATTCAATGTTGACCACTGGACCATTTTCTTCCTTTGTCACCAGAATTCTTTCATTTTTTACCCAAACATATTTGAAGTTCGCTACTTTTCCTTTTATTCTGGCTTCTCGGAAGAGATTTCTTAGTTCTGGGATCAATGATTCATTGAAAAACAGGCGGGTTGAATTCTGTGTCTCTTCAGGCGTTTTCGTTTTCCACCAACTTATTTCTTTGGCTATGCATGTGTTGCGCTGAATTTCGTCTTTTAATTTGACTAAAAGCATGTGTAAATGCTTTAGGGGAATTTTTTTAGCTTCACATACTTCCAATTCCGTAGCTCCTATCATATTTGCTATCTCCTCAAATTGTTCAGTTGCCGTTTGGTTGTCTTTATTTTGTATTCCATTAATTTCGACATGTTTACTCTTCTTTTGTTGTTCCAGTTTGTTTATTTTGTTGGTTAAGTATCCTATTTCATTGTCCTTTTTATGGAGGGCTTCTTTAATGTTTTTGATCTCATTTTTTAGCTCTTTGTTTCCTCTGATGTTTTCTTCGAGTAATTTGTTCATATCGTCAAATTTGTCCGACATGAATTGCACTGATTTTATTAGTTTTGTGAGCAGCGACTTCATTGAGAGGTCCACTTCCGCTTCTAGCTCATTTAGTTCAAGATCGTAGTTTAAGTTTCCGGCATCTGCGTCCTTGGTTTCGATGTTTTCGGATATATCTTTGTTGTTTTTATTATTCCTTTTGTCCCTGCAGGTGGAGCAGCGCCATATTATTTTTCCTTCCTTTGACTTGGCTTTGTATGTAGATTCTGAGATGGAGCAGCCGCCATAGTGGTAGTTGCCGTTACAGCCTTGGCATGCACTGACTGCACTTCATGTTTCATATTCACAATCACACTCGCAACACTTTACCAGAAGATAAATACTTCTCACTGTAACTTTTCTCTCGTTACGCAATGCACTGTAATACTCCAGATGAGAGGCACACTTCACACGTCTGGTATAATAATAATAATAATAATAATAATAATAATAATAATAATAATAATAATAATAATAATAATAATAATAATAATAATAATAATAATAGCCGATCCGGTTCATCTTCTGACCTACGCGGACATCATGAATATCGCTGCAATCAACGTTATGCATGCGTATGTAAAGCAGAACAGCAGTGGAGAGAAGTTGTCTAACAGGCGATTTCTGAAGGATCTTTGGCCCTTTATGAAACCAAGAATGAAAAGGACGATCGACAACTGTGCCGACATCAATAAGAACATGCGGGAGACTTCGGCTGGGATTCCGAGAAAAGACCGAGAGATCCGCGGAGTCACCAAAGGGCAACGTGGGACGTTGTTATCTCTGTGGTAATCAACGAAACAAGAGCACTCGACATTACTGCTGCGTATATTGCGTCCAGCGGGTATGCACAGAACACATTAAGAAAATATGTATGAGATGTTCATCTGTTGTTGATATTGAAAGACGTTCAGAATACAGGCTCCAAATGTTTAAACAATTTTGTCAAACTGCATTATATAATAATCGTAATGCAAAGTATATCAAGTGCACAAAAATATTGAGCACAAAACTTTTCAAAAACAAACACATACTCCCTTATACATGCATATTTATTTAAAGGCATAATACCTGCAATTTTGTGAATCGTTTCATAGAATTTTCAATACATCAACGTTCTAATAAGTTTAATAGCATTATTTTTAAATAGTATTATCTGTAAAATTTTGTAGTACAATTGTAATCCACGCAACCACTCGCGTTCCAATTTTGAGCGCGACCACTAAAGGCTTAATGAAAGTATTACTCATGAAGAACAAATTTCTTTGTAGGAATAATCTCTATCTTCAATTTTGTAGTTGTAGGAGAACGCCAGAAAAATTCAAACTTTTGCAATTTTTGAAAATTCAAAGTTAACAATAAAAAATGCTTCTATGCCATCTTCATGAATGTATTTTACTCTACTCCTTCAAAAAATTGAAAGATAAAATTTGGAGCATTTTTGGGAAAATTTTGAAAACGTTCCTGGAACTTAATGTAAAATACACCCAAATTTTAAAGAAAGATTTTCAAAATCGCAGCGCCTCGAGTCGAGCCAGATCGACCAGAGAATATCCACTTTGGAAAAAATCCTACGTATGATTTAGGCGCTAGTCGTGTTCGCAGATGGAAAATACGGACAGAGAGGCGGACTTATGGAGGGAGGTTTTGAAAAAACACTTTTTGTGGTATCAGGGGGACCCTAATACGTGTATTTCGTTGAAATATTGAAATTGATTTTCCGCACCATTACATAAATTTTCCTACCCTAAGTATATTTTTCCGTATATACGTACGTATAAAAGAAATTAAAAATGGGGGCTCAGAAACAGAAGTTTTCAATATATGGAAAGAGAGGAACCCAGATATAAGACCTACCCTAGATTCGAAAAAGCTTGCCAGTCAACTACGTTACATACTCAGCGGTGCAAAATTTACAGCAGAATATCTACCAGACATTCTGAGAAACGCGAAGTGTGTTCAATTCAACTATCCTCATGACGGATGTTTAGAATTATCCAAAATTCCTGATAACGATGGTTCTCATCAAGGTTCACCTCTTCGCAGTGAAACATGACGGATGTTTCATGTTGATAATTATCAATCACACGATAAGGATATGAAGCGAGGTAAAAGAAGTTCGTCTAATTCCATTTGAATCTCGTGCACTGTTGAAGAGAATATATGAAAATGCTAAAGATAAGATAGTGGTAAAAACAGTAAATTCTGTTTTAACCCAGGTTGTACAGAGCACATAGAGAGATCTAGAAATTACTGAAATCAATAACATTGTGTATGCAAATGGATATCTACTATCTCAGGTAATTTTGCAGAATTTTTGAAAACACAGGTCGTCCCGATAGATTAAAGAGCGCTTAGATTTGTTCCGCAAAATTTTTGTAAGAACTTGGCAAAACTCTCAGGTTATTCAAAACTCTGGGAAGTGCAAGACATTGTTTTGTTTGGAACAGCCCTCATTTTGCACTAAGTATTCTAGAGGCACCTGTAGTCCCTAGATCTTCTCCTCAGGTAGCTGGTTGCAATCTGAAGAACATTCTATAATCAACCAACCCATAAGATCTTTAGTGGTGAATTAGAGGAATAATAATAATAATAATAATAATAATAATAATAATAATAATGTTGAGATAGGTGCAACATTGGATGTAAGTCGGAAGTATGTAGGATCAATCTTCAAAGATATCAGGAATTAATGTTTCTTGTGAATCACTCATTGTTGTTATACCCCGATGTTTGGTAAATCGTGTGTGCACCTTGTCAAGAGGATTGGCACATTCAAACAATGCAAAAGGCTGTTCTCCTGAGTACTGCACGCATCGACAGGACGTTTTTATTGATATAACTTCACCGTCGAATCCTGACCGCCGTGTTTCCAAGCAAAACAGGCACCTTGGTCCTCCAAAGAATCCAGAGTCGACAGTATGGCACTTCGCTGGTCGAGAGACTAGAATAAAATAATCAAAATAATGAAAATAATAAGAAGAAGAAGGAGAAGAAAAAGGAGAAGAACAATACTCCATTAAAATTACGCCATTCAAACGTAAGCCTTACGGCACTCAGTATCGAAACATGAAGCTTGGATAGCAAAACTTACTCAATTTTTTTTATCCTTGTACAAAATCATAATTTCGTGCCTTATTTTACGATAGGTGTCCCACCACTAGATGACAGTAGCAAACAATGAACTTAAAAAAATCCAACTAGTCTACAATAGAAAATGGTCTACATGCAAAATTTTCGGACATGAGCATGCAAACGTGTAACCAAGCAGCAATATTTTTTTCTCCGCGTCGAAATTGGAACTCAAGTCCGTCGAGTCAACACGCCTAGTATGTTACCATTGCACCATCACTCGCACAGCTTCACAAACCTCTCCCGACGCTTGAAAAACGAGAGATTCCTCACATTATTTGTAATTCACGCCATTTTAAGATGTTCATTACTCTACTTGTGGAAACAAATAAAGAAAAAATGTCGAGTCGTTTTGAGAAAAAAATATAAATTGCATTATTTCAAGCAGACATTACGCGAAAACTTCTTTTATTAAAAAAGTTTACACGATCGTTCAAGATCTATGCTTAGATCAGATTTCACTTAACAAAAAACATAATCAATATTTTTCGGAATGTTAATTTTTAGCAATTTTCACAGGGTTCAGAGGGTTCGCTGAAAATGGGGCCAGCACCAATTATTTTACAGTTCTTTGATAAATGCAAGGAAAAATTAAAGAAAAAACTGAGTCGTTCTTGAGAATATAAAGTTTAAAAATTGCCTATATAACACGCAAAATTACACAAATACCTCGTATTTTTGAAAGATCGTACATGATAATTTATTATATGTCTTTGAACAACAAATTTTATTATGGAAAAACTATCTTGAATAAAGTTGGAGAAGGACACCGAAAAAAATTGAACTTTTGGAATATTAAAAAAATCAGAGATTTCAACGAAAAGTTTGCTGCATTTTGCTACATTTTTGCTAAATTGCTTCTACATTATCTTAACCTTTCTTCACGCTATCCGAGAACAAAGTTTATTTGAAGAATTTTGTGCCATTTTTAAGATAATTTTAAAAGTTCTGTATAAAGTACTTCCAAAAATAAAATTATCCGTTTCAAACTTGCTGAGCCTTGAGATCGTTGATATCAACCGGGAAAATCAATTTCAGAGAAAATAGCCAGAATGGATTATGAGCTAGCATTGAATGATTGTGTTTTGTTGTAATGGAATTTATCATGGTTTCTGGGCACATCAAGTGCTAAGGTCATTAGTCACATCTGTGTATTGAATGTTTTATAATGGAAGGTGGCGACATTTCTCCCCCACTTGATGGAGAAATTCGACCTCCACCAGTACGCCGGCAAGGGGGTAATTTCCCCTCTAACCGCGGAGGGTATATAAAGCATGTCGGGTGGAAGTGGGAAACAGTGCTATAGTAGTCACAATGCAGAAACGGAGCGATTTATCTGATGTTCAAAAGGCCATGATCTTTGGCTTTCGTCGCAAAGGTGGAAGCATTTCCGAAATGGCTTAGTTTCTAAAGTGTTCGGGTACCGCCGTGGTTTAAGTATACCGTGCACATTAAAACAGCTATATACAAAACCAGCGCCAACGTAACTGTGGCGTTTCACGGACCTTAGATGACAGGGGAGAACGATGGCTGCGCAAATGTGTACGAGCGAATAGACATGCAACTGTAGAACAACTGACCGTCCATATAAACCAAGAGTATACCTACAGATCACCTTAACTACCGTTCAGCGAATGTTTCAGCGTTCTCAATTCTAGGTCTCCGCAGCAAGTGCCTGGCTCATATACCCATGCTGACTGCCGTTCATCGGTGACGAGGGCTGGAGTTTTCACGCCCATATCGCAACTGCACGTTCACCGAGTGAGGACATGTAGACTTTTCAGATGCATCACGTTTTCTGCTCCATCAGACAGGGTCGTTGGCGTACACGGCGTGAAACGTCTGAACTCAAACAACCCACAATAATCGCAGGATGAGTCCAGATCAAAGGAGGGAGCATGATACAGAATAGATCAACAGAGGTATGCAACTATCCTTGGGAACCATGTCCACCCTGTAAACAGAGAGTTTTTCCATTACCAAGACGGCATCTACCAGCAGGAAAATTCAACGTGTCGTATAAGTCAGTGTAGGTGCGTGGTTTGAAGAGCACCAGGATGAGTTTCCGGTACTCCTCTGACAACCAAACTCCCCCAATATAAACCTAATTGAGAATCTTTGAGACCATCTCAATTGGATTGTTCGCGCCATGGATCTGCAATCGAGGAACCTGGTGCAGCTGACCACGACAGTGGAGTCGGCATGGCTCCACATCCCTGTCGGCACCACTCAAAACCTTGTCGATTGCCTTCCAGCAGGTCTCGGAGCAGACAATGCAACAAAAGGGGTTTATTCATGATTTTCACGAGTGGGCACAATAATGTGAGAACTGTGTATGTGGTACTATTGTAGTGCATGTGAGGGGAGAGGAATGGACTAGTAAGAGAAAGAAAATATCGCATCCAGCTCGTGAGCAGTTTGTAAGGGTATTATTCTGAATTTCGCCTGATATGGTTCGGAACAATCACAGAAAGCAACGGATCAGTGTAGCCGTCCGCTAGAATTTTCTTCCACACAACGGCTGAATCCAACCTAGTTAATGTGGAAAATCAGTCGCCCTCGGGACTCGTACCCTTGGGTCTCCCAGTCAGAGCCGTTGGAAAGACGAATGCATTTCTCTGAGCGAACAAAACCTGTTGTCGTAAGAATGAGAGCCATATGCACGAATTTGATCTGTGAAAGAAACGGCAGTTGAAAAAATATTAACTTCGAAGTGATAATTGCATGGCGGAAAATAATAACTGATCTGGATTTATGAGAGTGTGAGAATGTCCACGTGTTTAGCTAGTATTATACTATGCAACTGTTACAAATAATACTTGGAAGTATATGCCGAGTAGCACTACTAGCTTTTTAAATTAGTTATTGCTTGGATGTAATTCAAAGAAAAATATTTGCATGTTCGTTACATTATGATTTCTAATATCACAGAAGCAATTACAATTAGTTTTAGCTTCCCGACGTCAATGGATTCAATTAATATGCCAGAAACATAGGGAACGTATTACCTGCGAAATTTTTGTTGCGATGGAATAAGTATACATGATGCGGGTCGTAAAATGTAATCATTTCACATTTCACGTTATGAATGTTTATACGCAATATTCAGCATCACTTTTAATTTTCATTCCGAACGAGCAAATATCCGATATGATTGGTAATATATGGCCAAGAATACAAAACCTGGACGCTCATAATAAGGTGCTATTGTTGCTAAAATAATTCAGTGAAATGACAACTGATCTCCATTGCTCATCCAAACAGAAAATTTTGGGAATTCATGGGTATATTTTGTCTTTAAAATATCGATGAAAGCAAACTATTTAGAAATGGTAAAATATTTGATACTACACTGAAAAAAAAAGATACCATAATTCCTAACAAGGTTTCAATAGTTACACAAAACCTTCGTATGCGAAACACAGACCTTGTTGCTTTACTCCCTTTCCTGGTTACAACAGCATCTACGATTGCTGATCTTGATGGACCAACCTTGATGGACCAATCGGCCTGTGATTTCTGAGAGGTTGATGTTGCTTCATAAACGGACCTGTCGGCCTCATCAAGCCTAATCATGTTGCAGAGCACTAGCTGGCCACAGCAGCCAGATACCTTGTCAGATAATTACGTATTGAAGAGCATTCAACATCTGTTAAACACACACGTGTATGTATGTGTGTGTGTGTGTGTGTATATATATATATATATATATATATATATATATATATATATTATATCACATACATATATATATATATATATATCACATACATATATATATATATATATCACATACATATATATATATATATATCACATACATATATATATATATATCACATACATATATATATATATATATATATATATATATATATATATATATCACATTATTTCAATTACATAATAGAAGCATTATGCGATAATTATGACTTTATCAAGTAAAGAAAACAAATCTGTCATTCTTGCTCAAAACGGGAACGAAGTTTGAGACAAACTTTAATAATTATATTATTTTCCGTCTGCGTTGTTACACATATAAATATAAATATCGAAAGACAGACTAATTACGTTATATATTTATCAGCTACCAGTCCCAAGGCATTCGGCGGGCTCTTGGAAGTGCATGGGGGGGGGGGAGGGGACAGGAAGTTGCGCGCGCGCACCGAACCTGGCTGGAACGTGACCGCAACCCAATATTATCTGTTCATCATAAGAAAAATTCTGATTTAAAGAAGTACAAGTGTAGGTTCACTACATAAGATCTAATTTGAGCCATCGGTTGTTAAATTAACCTTGCATCAAAACTACTGCAAACTCTTCGTGGAGGAGACAGTGCGAACTGCACGCGTGTTGCTGTGCGATAAGGACCTGATATCAGCCGAGGATTGACGAAGGTCAGGTGCGTGACACGGCTTGGTCCGCACCGCAGCGTCGCGCCGGCGATCGGCCTGCGACGACATTCTATTCAGTTCATTTTGGAAGGGCTAAGAGAGTGACTGGCCCTTCAGGAAAATTTCTTCGAAGTGGCGAAAAGCGCATCGTTGTGAAAGTTTTCAATTTGTTGTTGTAGAAAAATACGTCGTTGGCAAAGCAAATCGTTGAACGTACTATGAGTTCACTGGTAAGTACTGTATTGAAACATATCGTGCTGCATCAGTGTGGATTATAATCTAAAGGATATTGGTGGATATCTTTTAATAGGTGCCAGACTACAGGGTCTAAAATACCTCTTTGAAGTGAAAATCTTATTTCATTGGAAGTAAACGGGCGAATGAAGTTCGAAAGAAAATGATACCTTCATGTACACCGCCTATTTGAAATCAAACAAGAATTGTCAACCAAGATTAAAAGAGAATGGTGGAATGGAATTGCAACTTTTAGGTACGTATATACTTCTGTCATGCGTTGTAATAATAAAAAGGCATATATTAGTGTATGTGCATTTTAATTGGACATAACCTACAAATCTTGGCCATGAATCTAGCTCAAAGTTATTTTAATGTAAATTGTAAAATTCCTCTAAAAGCTTATGTCCAACAAGATAATCAATTATTTCGTTTTACATCATCGGTTTGAATCCTTTCAATTCAAATTCTAATGTTGTTAAGTGGATACAGAATTCAATTACTTCCAAACTCATTATTTACCTATTAAAAAAGTTTAAGTTATTTGATTAGTTTTTAATACTCAATTAAGCATTGCAAATTCGTATTAAAATGTAAAGAAATAATATTTATTATGTTGCCAATTCATTGAAATAATTTTAATATAGTCCTCAAGTGTCATTAATGGCCATTAGAAATTGTAGAATTAATTGTTGTGTAGTATTTCCATGTGTTATAAGTGTACAGAATTTTGATTACTGTATTTAAATTGAGACTAAAGCCTATCATGTTCTGTAAATAATTGAACAAAATAATAATAATAATGCATTCCTCAAACAAACTGCTGTGAAACACTTTCTTCTTGTTCTTTTTTTTTTTTCCAATAATTATCACTTTAATTATATTTTCAAATACTATTGTATTAATTTTATTTTTCAGGTAGTTTTTGGCACAGGTGATGGAAATTGGTCATTGAAACAGGTGATGGTTCATCGATACAGATATTCATGGATATTGTTAATTCTAAATGGCTATTGCATTCTATGACAAGATCATGAACATGTATTTGAAGGTGATGCCAGTATACATTTTGCTAATTTTGCAAGCATCATGGACTTTTGTGATTTCATTCGTATTTAACATTCACAAAATGTGTATACATTAATGGATCAATTTTTTTAGTGTGTATCATTTTTGACCAGGCAAGTTATTTTAAAATTCTCATTAGGTAATATAACTTGTGTTATAATTCTGTTATAGTTTCAGTGTGTACTATTTCGTAGTGCTCTCAGAATTACTACAAATAAGTATGAATAATATAAAAAATACACATTATCACTAGAGAAGTGTCATTAACTTCAAAATGCTGTTTTTTCAGGACATTGTTTTACAACTAGAGTTCTGAATCAAGTTCATGGAGTGTGACAAATTGTAATTTTCTTTTGAAAGATTATTAATTTTTACTTTGGTTTCCAAGGAAAAAAGATTTCAAGTCTTTCATAATTTAGGGTTCTCCACTGTGTGCTGTTTCATATAGTATGGACAACACTGCATTCTCAAATATGCAATGATTTTGGCTATTATTCATCTTCAAAATTACCAAAGAAAAATATCTCAGATTGTGTTAATGATTCTTGGGCAAAGAAATGTCATTACTGTTGTAATAGTGTTGACCTTGATAATTTTCTGAAACATTTCCCTTGCCAAGTGAACAAAATACTTTCCTTTTTAAAAAAAAACAATTCAATATTACTAGACATGATTCTCGTGCCCTTTAAAATGCTAAAACCTGGATACATATGCCAGATAAAATTTGACAAAAAATGCACTATCAAATTTTAGCTTTTTTCATTGTCTTTTGAAACAGGAATACTATACAATTTTTCGAAATTTTACTTAGTCAAATTCATCCTTTTGTGAGACAGCAATCTTTTTGAACATTCTTCTACCTCACCAGAAGTAATTGGAGCATATTTGTAAGATGAAATCTGAGCCAATGTGAGGTCAAATTCTGCATTTTCTACTCTTGAATCACAGTTTTTTTTCTTTAAATTTCATAGAAGTTTTAAATCGAATTAGAATTTATTGGTTTATATAATTTTTCCTTGGCAGTCACACTCGCATGTCCAAACACTAATTTCAAAGACATTGTAATATCTTCAACATTATTTAATGACTTCAATAGAGGTAATCCTGCTGTTGTCAATTTCTGAATTGGTATTGGCAATTTTATAATATATTTTATTTTACTTTTTTGCATGCAAGCAGACTAAGAGTCTGCACCTTATTATTTTCCCCTCCCTTGTATCACTGTCAGTTACCAGTGATATTGAGTAGTGATCTATGTGTGTGTGAAATTAATCAATAGTATTCGGAGAATATAATCCTAAATTTTGAAGCAATCCAGAAAAGTATGCATTTAACAAAATAACTTGCCAAATTTAAAAGTCACTTCAGAACTGGTTATTAATTTGCTAAGAAAACTTATTATTTGACTCATCCAATAAAATGAATGCCAATCATTTCGTCCCATGCTAAAGTGATGAGTCTTCTCCCACCTTACACAATACTAAAATTATGATTTATCCCGACCTCTCACTATATTTATTCGCTGTTATTGAGTGCACATTCTTCTCCACAATTTTTTATTGTTGCATTCAGGTGATAATAACAATAGTTATGACATTAACTTTTTGGGAGTGTAGGATTTGTAAATGCAGACCAATGAGCTTATTCATTGTCAAATGGGCAAAGAGGTTTCTAAGCAATGAGATTGATTCAAATAGCAGACCCAGCAGGTAAATCAATGCTGGGCAATACATTTTAATTCCAGTTTTTAAATTAATTTAACTAATTTGATTTGATTTTATTGTTTGTGTGTACATTTACATTACAGATATTGAAATAACAGAAGTAACAAATATAAATATGATTTATGTTGGTGATTTCTTCCATATACTTTTTTGATTTTAACAGTATGTAAACTATTTATGAATTCATTGTAATTGTAAACTAAGTGTTAATTTTATGTAGATGAATTTTGTGCTAGTGAATGCAAGAACCCAAAGTTTAATGAAGGGACTAATAGAATTGAACCTTTAGTAACCAAAATTAATATAAACATAAAACAAGAATTTTAAATTTGTAAAATGAAAGGTTAAAAGAAATAAACAACAAATACATTCGAAAATAATTTTCAGCTACATATTTAGCCATAATTTAAATAAATCTTGGCGTTTTTATAAAATAAATGTGAATTAAATTTGTTTTTGGGAGATCAGTAATAAAAGTTGCTATTTAAATGAACTTGTGAAACAATTTTAAAATAGTTTTGAAACAGTAATAAAACGTTTTTAAAATAATTTTGAAAAAAGTTATAAAATATTTTTGAAATAATTACTGATGACTGTAAACATGTTCTTAGTCTCCTTGTGTATTTAATCCACCTGATAACATAAATGATTAAGTGGTACATCAATGTTTCATTATCATTTGTTAGCTATTAAGTTTATGTCAATATATTTCACTCTATTGTGAGTTACGTTATATTTTATACATTTTATTTTACTAAATAAATATTTTAATGTTAAATTCTAATATTTTATTTTTAGGTACATGCTGTTTCAGAATATTCATTGTGTGTGTGTGTATATATATATATATATATATATATATATATATATATATATATATATATATATTTAACTTTCATTCAAAAACAATGCAGGCATATTGATGTATGTATATCTACCGTAATAACAGTCAGACTGCAGAATTTAAAGCCTTTTGAGGCTTATTGTGAAATTTAATTATCACTAAATGCGTAATTTTTATGCAGTTATATTTACGGTGCTTGGTTGTGTAGGTAAATATACAGATCTGTTTTTGGATCAAAAATAAATAATGAATATTCTATTAATAGCAAGTACCACTTATAACCCATCCTATACCCGTCAACGATCAGTAATTGTAACACCAATTAGAAATGCTTAAATAAGGCAACACGTACGGCTGGTCCTTCAACCAGTGTAGCTGTCCAAGCCGACATGGAAGGCCGGGTCCTTCCATCAGTTTCGCCCGGATGCGTCATGACGGTAGGCTGGATCCTCCAACCTGTGTTGCTCGCTTGTGCCGAGCAGATAGCCAACTCTTCCAACAAGGTTGCTTGGACTCGGCAGCTTCTACCCGTGCACTCTGACAAGGTAAATTCAAAGGAGTGCAACAAGGGACTCTTTACGATGCAACTTTTCGTTCCAACTATCTCCGTCACGGAACAGCAACAGTGTACCTGGTTGGGCCTATATTATCATGCATTCCCTTGATACAGTATAATGGATCAGGTATACTGCAACTGTTCTTTTTTCTCCGTGTATATGCACGGAGTAAATTATATATTCAAACATTCTATTAAAATCGATAAAAATCTGTTACTGCAAGCTCATTGTATTCATTGTACTGGAGGGTCAGAGGTGAAGCAAAGATTTCTAATGCTATATTTATAAAAACGAAAATTTTCAAATGGTCATTATCTAAAAAGAACTTAACTTAAATGTATACTTAATATCGTTACTCTTATGCTTATATATATTATGATCTAACGGTCATTTAGCCGTCAATCAGAAAAACCGAGATCGCCAATTCAAATCGGGCGCGCAGAACAAACCGCAATCCATAGTTCAGGGGAACGATTCCGTAAACGAGTTACGAACGGTAAGAGGAGACGCGGGTTGGAAGCAGAGTGTGACGAGAACTGGCACATGGTGTGCACGGGCTGTGCGGCGTGCGTAAGACAAGGGAGTGCAATCGTAAAGCATCGAGAAGTAAATGTGTGTGGAATTATTGATGAGTGACTAGACGATTACTAATAGCAGTGGACAAAAGTATTAAATTAAAGGCATTGTGATCCGAACGTCTATGAACGATAAATACTCCAGTGAAGTGAAAGCATGTGGTGGACGGATACACGTGGGCCATCAGTCATCTATGTGTGGTGAAATGAACAGTTCTGAGACATTGCTCCACCATAAGAATACCGCATTCATGCACCGATCTCAGAAATGTATGGTTAAGTAGCGGAGTACTGGATTCGGCAGGCAGCCACGCGGACAGCACGCTGGCGGCAGAGCGAGGGTCTCATCAACTTCGCGGCGTCAAGGACACGAGCAGAGGCGGCTGTATTTCTGCGTCAGGAACACGGGAATCATCAGATAAGTAGCGGAATTTGCAATATTCGTGGAAATCGGGTGGAACTATTACAGTCGTACGGATCAGAGGTACAATGAGGAAGAGAGTATAATGATGAACCTTCACAGATACAAAGCAGGAAAAATAGATTATAACTGTGTAATGTTAGCTAATAAAAACAACACTGAATGTAGAATTAATGGGTAATAGAATATTGAAATGTCATTTTGTATTTGAGTGTGGGAGCTCCCAGATGGTTCAATATGTTCCAAGAACATTGATGAGAAAATATGTTAATTTATGTTAATACAGTGCAATTCAGTAATGAAGATTCATGTATTTGTTACAATAATATTTTCATTGTCTTTATTTTTCTATGGATAAATGAATGATTATAAAGGGGTAAATTGGCGGTTAATGAATTGCACGAGAAAAGTAGCAAAATCCAATGCCAACATCTTCCTGATTAAGGCGCTCCCCCTAGAATGATCCCTTGTCCTTTAATCATTTCTGACAACAGCATATCTTGCTTTGAAAATTTTAATATGTTGTCAGTACTTGCTCGACCAATTTGTATCCCTAATTTAGGGAAATGAGGTAAGTACAGTCACATATTTGGCGCCCGAACAGTGTGGACAGGGGAAGATTGTGATTCTGTAAGCAAAATTAAACAAATCACATCCTCAAAAGTGCAAACCTTTATTAGGAGATGTTGGAATTTAACAATTTCAATCAGGTTATTGTTTCAAAATACTGTTTTTGTTTGGTGTTTCAAAATGAAGATATTAAAGTATGGAGTTAATGATTATGTGCAATTGTAATACAGATTTTTGGTGTCTTCCTTTAATTCAGTATAATGATTTCCAAGAAACAGTTAAACCTCAGTTGGGTGTATAAGGTTGTGGTTTTAAAATACTATGTTTTTTGTTGGTTGCAAAGTGAATGTGCCAAGGTGTTTGTTTAAATGGTCATGTATATTTCAATGATAATTTAAAAATTGAATGTACATGCTTATATGTGTATTTAATCAATACAGCATATTTGTAGGAAGATTTCAAACTTAATTGGTCAGGTGGAGATAGTTCTTTTGTTTAGGAATACTACAATACCTTACAAGAAACATTTCCAAGTTAGTGATTTATATCAGCTTGGTATGTGAAGACGTTGTGTTAAGATATTCCACTATAAATGTATTAGGGTTCAACAGGGTATGCATCATTGAACAGGTGAACTCAAACACACATATGGGACATTTTCTAAAAACATTGCAGTGCAGAAATGAAAATATCAAAGTGTGTTGCCTATGTGAAAATACTAGGTTGTACATTTAGTGTATAGTATATGTGTATGGTATAGTAGGTGAGATTGAGGTGAATATGTCAGGGTGTTTTATGTATTTTGTTATTGTTTTATTATTGCATTAGTGTGTGTATTTACAGTTATACGGGAAGTCTAGTTGTTTTTGTCGGGACATGGTGAATTGGTTCACTAGATTATATGGAAATTGAGGCGTAAGGTAGTGGACAGTGGGCATTAGGGCATATGTCTTGTGGAGGTTAGGTGAAGCAGATTCATAGTAGCATAGAAGCAGGTGTTAAAAAATGGAGGGTCGAACTGATATGTTGGTATACGAAGAGAAGAAGAATAATGGTAGGAGCAGTTATGAGGAGGACGAAATCAAACAATTAGATGGGTCGCAATTTGAAGACTCCGATAAGATCAGAATGGAGTTGGATGGGGCGAGCACGTCAACGCCATGCTCGGAAACAATGAGGAGAAAGGAAGAGGAAGATATATTCGGCCTGTTGAAGAAAATTGCGGAACAGAATCAGAAGTCTACGGAGGAACTTAGGCAAATTGCGAAACAAAATCAGAGGTTGGAGGAACAGAATCAGAAGTCTACGGAGGCACTTAGGCAAATTGCGAAACAGATGCAGGAGCAGAAGCAGTTGAATGAGCAACAGAATCAGAAGTTGGAGGAACAGAAGCAGTTTAGTGAGGAACAGAAGCAATTGGCACAGGAACAGAGCCGATTGATAATGGATAGGATGTTTGTTCGAGAGGCAGATTCGGAAGATGGGCGATGAAATTAGTCAAAACATAAAAGCACAAATGGAAGAGCGGATTGCAACCCAGGATAAAGCTATCGAATCGCTTCAGGGGAAAATGGAGGATATCTCGCTAGGGGTCGAACGGAAGATGGAGGTATGTAGGATGGAGATAGCGGACGCGAAAGGAGATTTAAAGCGGTCATTACAATCATGCCAACATGAGATGCGGGAGGAGATAGCAAGCACGAAGGGAAAACTACAACATTCAATGGAGGCCTGCCAGAACGCAATGCGGAGGGAGGTTCGAAAATGTGAGGAGAACGTCACCTTGCTGCAGACGGAGGTACAAGAACTAAGAGAGATCAAGACGACTCCGAGTGTGGTGAAAGGGCCTGTCAATATAACGGTAGAAATTCTCGGGCGACGTGAAAGAGAATCCCTACTCCTTTATGAGGGCGGTGGAGCGATATCTAGCGGTGAGCTACCTTCCAGAAAGGTAGAAAACTCAAGTAGTATACCAAATCTTGCAAGAAAACGCAAGAACTTGGGCGGACACCCTTACACCATTCCCCACAACCGTGGCGGAATTTAAGCAGATGTTCTTCCGAAGGTACTGGAGCGACGACATACAGCTAAATTTCAAGATGGGGTTAATGAATAGCGTCTATAAACCATCGAATGTAGGCGGAATGCGCGTCTATGCGGCCCGTCACATAATGGAATTTGGGCCTCTATCACCACCCATGAGCGAACAAGAAATTATCTGCATACTTACCAGACAATTCCCAACAACCATTCAGAATTTACTAAGAAGTGCTTGCCATACAGACTTGGGAAAATTTCAAGAAGCATTAGGGAGTTGACACTTGTCATTTGCTAATAATCCAAGAATGAAAAACGAGGTGAATGTAAATGCGGTGAGTGTCAGGGTCGATAATATCAAGTAGTCGATTACGAAGACGAGCCTTGGATTAGGAAGAAAAGCAGCAGGAAGATTCGTCGGAAATGTCCGACAGTTATAGTATCGTGCTTAGGCGAGGAGGCCGAAGCATTGGTTGATACGGGATGTGTAGCAAGTGCAGTAGCAGAAGAATATTATGATAGATTGGTCGCGACAGGGAAGTACATAGCAACGCTGCCGATGACACGGACGTACGTAATTGGAGCCACCCGGAAGATGTCCAGCCCCATTACTAGGCAAGTAATGATAGAAGTGTGCATCGGAGGTCGCGCGTATGAGGTCATTGCATTGGTGGTGAATAATTTGTTGTATTCAGTTATTTTAGGAATGGATTTTTTGACGGATAATCGAGCTGTAATAAATCTAGAGAATGGGCATGTCACCGTGAATGGGCACGAAGTATGGATTGATTCAGGGAGTGAGGAAGAGGATGTATACAGGATTAATGCAGGAACTATTGGTGATGGAGGAGTGGAAGAATGGATAGAACGGCAGGTGGACGAAACCGAGATATTGAACGAGTGACAAGAGCAGGTTGAAAGGATTGCTGTTAGAAAACAAGGTGTTCATGAAGAATCCCGAGCCCATCAAAGACTACGAGTTTAGGATACAATTGATGGACCACACGCCGTTTAGGGAAAGGAACTACCCTATACCGGCAGCGTATCGGGACGAAGTAGCCAGATTGATCAAAGAAATGACGGAAGAAGGAATCATAAAGAGGGCAGCCACTTCATACACCAGTACAGTCGTCATCGTTAAGAAGAAGGATGGAGGGCTACGGATTTGTTTGGACGCTAGGAGACTGAATGCAGTAACATTACCTTATCAAGACGCGTCGCCAGAGGTGGAAGGAATTTTGCGAGGGTTCGGAGGATGCAATGTATTTTCATGCACTGATTTCAGCAGGGCCTATTGGCAGATGAGAATAGCGGAAGAGGACCAGCAATACACCGGTTTCATGGTTGAAGGGATATGCTATGTTTTCAGACGAGTACCATTTGAGTTGAGAAACAGCGGAGCAGCATTGATACAATGTGTCGACCGGATATTAGGGGGCCGACTACAAGACCGAGTAACGGTGTATGTGGACGACAGAGTGATCAGATCCCAGTCTGTTCCCGAACATCTCCGAGATATACAGGAATTGTTCACTGTTCTGAGGAAGAACAACTTGGTATTGGACATATAGAAATCAAAGTGGTGTACGATAAGCATTGTGTTTTTCGGTTACGAAATTACGACGGAGGGCATCAGTATTACACAGGATACTATTAAGGAAATTCAACAGATTCCGGCGCCCCGAAATGTGAAAAAAGTTCGGCGACTAATTAGAACGTGTAATTATTACGCACGATTTTGCCCAAATTTTGCATCGGTCATGTCACCATTCTACAAATTATTACAGAAAGGTAGAAAATGGAAGTGGGACGATTCGTACGATGAAGCATTCGACAACCTTAAGGCTATGTTTAATAGATGTTGTGTAGTGACGCATCCTGATTTCAGCAAAACATGCATCTTACAAACTGATAGCGACTTTGTGATGGGAGCTGTACTGTATCAAGACGTGGGAGGACAGGATAAAATCATTGCTATCATTAGTCGAGTTTTGAAAGGGCCAGAGCTCAGGTACACGACGACGGAGAAAGAAGCCAACGTCATTCATTTATTTATTTATTTACGTCAAAAAACAGTTAAAAACTGCGTATGACGGGCTATGGGGAAAAGTGAATTGTGTGCACATTTTCAAAATTCTGTGATCCCTACACTAAATCATATACTACTTAAGTTTTGAATTTTGAAAGGGAGAAAAAAAAAACAAAAAAACTCCCATGTAATAAAATCGATTTTCAAGGATAAATAAGCAATAAATTTTGAATTTTGAAAGGGAGAAAAAAAAACAAAAAAACTCCCATGTAATAAAATCTATTTTCAAGGATAAATAAGCAATAAATTTTGGCTCTTATTACTTCCTGCCGCGACAACGTGGAAACGATAATTTGAATAATTGTATTTCCCACTGAATTCTAGAAGACGTGCACAGAAAATGAAGTTACATTTATGTCCAGAAGCAAAACAAGGGGCCATCTCAGCATTTGCTCAATGGATCAGGGAAACGGACGAAAAACCTGATCGAGATGGGGGTCATTCCCGGAAGCTGTGTTACAATAGTTGTTACAGGTTGTTTATACTCATTTATACAGTCCAAATGGTAATTAATGCATTATGTATCATTGTTAAAATTAATGTTACTTTTCTTGTGATGCTCAGTATAGTCTCTAATTGTATAGAAACAGTTATGCAGCAGAAACGATTTCACTTGGGATTTAAACTTTTCTATTGAATTTAATCGTTTAATGTCATCTGGCAAAGTGTTGTAAAATAATGTACATGTATTGTATGTGAATTTTTTGTAATGAGCTGTTGATACTGTCACCTGATGAATATGATTTCTACGTCGAGTGTTATAGTAATAGACTTCGGCATTTTCTGAAAATATATTCCCGCCCTTAAGCAAGTCATTTTTTACAAAAACCACTGATTCGTAAATAAAAAGACACGGTAATGGTAGAATTCCTAGATTAGTGAAGATAGGCTTACAAGAATCACGTGGGTGGGATTTGGTTATTATTCGTATAATTCGTTTTTGTAATCTAAAAGTCTGGGAGCTATAAGATGTATTTCCCCAGAATATTATGCCATATCTCAGGCGGAATGAACATTCGCGAAGTATACACAACGAGCAGTATGAAGGCTGACTGAATTTGCAAGAATTCTGAACGCGTAGCATAATGAACTTAATTTTGTGTTCAATTCATTTAAATGGACGTTCCATTTAAGGTTTGACTGAATTGAGAGACCTAAAAATTTTGTTGCATTAACATGAGTCAATGGTACACTGTTCATTTTCAATGGAGCACAGAATTGTTTATTTGAAATGGAAAACTGCATTAAAACCGTTTTCTTTTCGTTTACTATTAATTTGTTATTTCGGAACCAATTTGAAACATCTGATATTGTACTATTTACGGTTTCTTTATTGCAAAGGATGTTCGTATCATCCGCAAAGAGAACCGTTCTTCCGTTTCGAATCGTCGAGGGCATATCGTTTACGTAATGTAGGAACAGAATAGGGCCTAAAATCGATCCTTGAGGAACTCCACATGCAACGGGCAAAGAGTCGGAAAGGTGCGTACGTAATGTTCCATCATTCCAGTAAGGTATTTCAACTTCCTGAGATCGTTGTTTAAGGTACGAACATAACCAATCTAGAGCAATACCACGGATTCCATATGAAGGTAATTTTGAAAGTAAAATGTCATGATCAATGACGTCAAAAGCTTTTGAGAGATCTAAAAATAATCCAATAGGTGCCTCGTTTTGATCCAATGATGAGGCGACATCTTTAAGAAAAGAAAATATAGCTGTTTCCGTTGATTCTGATTTTCTAAATCCATGTTGGCAATCTGAAAGCGCGTCGTGTTTAGTGAGAAAGGTTTCCATTCGTACGTAAAAAAGTCTCTCTAATATTTTTGAAAAAAATGATAGAAGAGAGATGGGCCGATAATTTTGAATTTCATTTTTGTTGCCTTTTTTGAAGAGCGGCTTAATTTTAGCTGTTTTGAAAATATCTGGAAACGTTCCAGTGCATAAAGATGCATTAAATATGTGAGTTAACGGGTGTATAATGGCATACGCACAAGTCTTTAACAAAGAATCTGGGAATTCATCTAAACCGGACGAATATTTATTTTTTAGTTTACCGATTATTTTGAGAATTTCATAGGAAGAAGTTTCGGAAACGAACATTGTGTCTAAAATTTTGGGTGCACTGTCTGTTTTTGAATTTTGTGCCTGAAGACCCTTAGTGAGATCGGCAGCAATTCTCGAAAAGTATTGGTTAAAGAGACTAGCCACTGTTGCCGGATCGTTGACATTTATATCGTTATATTTTAAAACAACATTCTCTACGGGCTTTCTAGTTGATTTGGTAGTATTTTTTATTATATTCCACATTGATTTTGTTTTATTATTTGAGTTCAAAATATCCTGATCGTTTTTCATGATTTTTGCCTGCCTTATGACTTTTCGTAACAATGTTTTGTATTTTTTAAAGTAGATAAGGAAATCTTGAGATACGTCATGACGTTTAGAAATGAAAGAAAGAATTCGCTTGTTTTTACAAGATGTCCTAATCCCTTGTGTTATCCAAGAATTGCTTTTCCGTGAAATATTTAATTTTCGTTTTTGAAGAGGAAAGCAAGTGTTAAAATGAATTGAAAGAGTTGAAAAAAAAGAATTATATTTCTCGTTTGTATCAACAGTATTATAAACCGCTTCCCATGACTCCTGCATCAAGTAGTCTATGAATAATTTAATTTTACTTTTAGTAAACAATCTAGTCATACGTGTATTATTTATTGTGTCAGTGATCGCATTTCTTATAATGGTAAGAATTTGTGCATCGTGGTCACTGTATCCTAAATCTTTTGTTTCAACTTCATATCGAGTAGTAGTTTTGTTAATTATAATTTGATCAATTGCCTTCATCGAATTTTGTGTGATTCGTGTAGGTACATTAATTGTAATGTCTAAATTGAAGGAATTAATTAAATTGAGAAACTTTTCTTTCTCGCAAGATTCGACCAGAAAATCAATGTTAAAATCTCCGCATACAACAATGGATTCAAAAGAGCGATTGCTGACTTTGTTAAGTGTTCTATGGGCTGTTACCAAGTTGAGACCTTATTTGATGGGCAGACATTTTGTGGTGCGCACGGACCATAAGGCACTAACATTCCTGAACCGATGCCACACGCAAAATGATCGATTATATAGATGGACGTTGTATTTACAACAGTTTTCATTCGCAGCATTTATCGCAGGAGGTCTTTTTCCCTTCTAGATAAGATCTGGCGCTGACCTACACGTCGCCTTGCGGGGTTTTCCCCATCCAGGTATCTTCCACCAGGACACCGTCCCAGACGGAACAAACTCTGAGCTCCGACTGGTCTCCCGACATGTGTGGTTACGTAGTACATGTAAGTGTATGTGTGTTTGTGTAAGTAAGGAGGTGAGGATAGGACAAGGAAGAAGAAGGAACATCGCGCGCGGTCCGTGGCTCGTTTGTTAGGATCCTAGTCCAGCATTCGCCTGATATTGATTGGAGAAACCACTGAAAACTACCAATCAGATCAGGCGGTTGCCAGATTTTTCCTCTGGAAAGCAGCTGAATTCTGCCTAGATATTTGGCTAGTGTCGAAAATACGACTGCCTTCGTCGGAACTCGAACCCTTTAATGGCCCGTTGACGCACTAATGTGCGCGTGAAGATAAGCGCCGACATCAAGCCGATAGTTCACCGGCGCAACATCACGTATCGTGGGCTTCCGCGGCCACAGTCATGATCTGGGCTGTCCGGGTGACGCCGCGTCCAAGGCTGAGGTGCCGACGTTTCGACCGACATATCGCGGTCCTCGTCAGGGCTGTTCTGCCCTGAAGAGGCAGTACAGCCCTGAAGAGTACCGCGAGCCTTCGACGCGGCGTGACCCGAACAGCCCACATCACAACATCGCGTAGCATCCACTTTCTGCCAAGGAGCGCTAGACACATATTCTAGCAGTTCCAAAACAACAGGCCGCAGGAACGTGAAGTACGCGTCGGCAGCGATGCGACTCAGCAGTACATACGGCACGATTATCTCATTCAGATTGCCCGCCCATGTATTTATTTTCTAAAGAACCAAGTGCTAGTTCGGCGGCGTAATATAGTGTTTTCTTGTTACCATCTATGTTAATTGTGTGTACTGAAGTCTCCTTCTCGTTAATTGTAGTCACCGGTCCACAACACGCGAGCAGTCCGGTTTATTTGGTTTGCATCGCGATGCAGGAGTCCCTCCAAATACTCCATTTGCCATGGAAGGTCTCCTTTCAGAGGCTCTTATTTCGCAGAAAAATGACACGGGTGCTGACCGTCCTCCTGCAGTACTCGATGCAAAGTCCCGCACGGTAGTCCAACCTTTAGTAGATTTGTTAATTAGTGGGTGATTCCGAGCGCGTCAATAGCTAAGTTCATCTCGTCCCGTAAGTGTGGTGCATATTTTTATGGCCGGAGATGGCGGCGTTGGCTTGCGGGGGATTTCCCCAACCAAATATCTCCCACTATCGGGCCACCGCCCCAGCCGGAACAAGCTCTAAGTTCCCGCTTCGTCCCGTTATGTGTGGTAGTGTAATGCTTGTAGGTCTAAGTGTATGTAAAAGTAAGGGGTGATGATAGGATAAAGGAGAGGAAGGAAAGATCGCGCGCGGTTCGTGGTGCGTTTGTCAAGGTACTGCACTAGTATTAATCTGGTGTCAACCGGCGAAACCACGGAAAACTAACGATCACAGCAGCTGGTCGCTACAGTTCTCATCCAGACACCGGCTGAACTCGTCCTATGTAGTTAGTGTCAAATATCCACTGTTGGGACTCGAACCCTAGGACCTTGTGGTCAGAGGCGGGTATATGATAGCGCTCATCTATGATAAACGTCTCCATTTACGCCACTTCGCATTGTTGCTCGCATAGCACTGATGCTAATATACCCAGCGCAACCAACTATGTCAAGAGGGATTGGAAAAGTTAATTGTTTCTTTATAGCAACTCGTGCGTTCAATTTTTATTATAAAGCTGTCGCCACCAATGAAATCACCGAATGTCCTTTGTACATTCCTAAATTTATCATGATAAAATTCGAATATAAAACTTTGTAAACTAAACTGTGACATTTTCACCATAAGAAAATAGATCTCTTTCTGTACATAAGTAAAGCAGCTTCCCCTACTTTTGTGTGAAATCGTGGTAATTTGAAAAAATACGCAAACCGAGCCCTCTCAGAAAAGGCTACAAACTTATTCTTGAAATTTCGTGCTGACAATATGTCAACCGCCATCATTGTTTACATCTAACTTCGTCTCCCAGTATAGTCACATGTATTGACGGGCATATAGCTTGTCGGAAGGAGCATAGAAATGAATTCTTTTATGACATTTTTATCAATTCCGAGATTGTGGTTGTGCAGCATTCTCATGGAGATTGGACATTTCACAATGTTCTCACTAAACATCAGTTCAAAGCACTAAGTTTAACGTATTTGAAAACTATTATAGAATATTTTTCACAGTCACCTTTCCCGGATCTATTTTCATTTTTTCTCACCAGCAGACAAATTCTGACACGAGACTCAATTGCTTTCTTTCATTTCTCTTTCTTTTCTTCTCTTCACTCTCTACCGCTTTGTATCTGCTTTTCTCCATTGGATATCTGTTGACCATCCGAGCCAGAAGTGGACGTTAATTGTTGATTATAGCATTCGGGCAGATAGAACATCCACATTTGTAGCAGTCACCCCAACACACTGTCAGTGACGGGACATAAGGAGGAAATATCAAAATTTCATCAATTCTATTTGGGTAATTCCACGTGAAATCGTCCGAAAAAGGATGACCCCTTCCGATTGATCTACAAACTTTTTTAATTGTTCAATGTGATACAGGAAAATCTAAAAGCTTTATATTTAGTGCATATGTTTGACCTTCGACCTTGTTTTGATTTGCACTTAAATTAGTGAAATTTTTAGCATTTAGGATGAACTTGAGAAAAACTGGAAATCTCACGTGAAAATCCATTCTAATACAAGAAAAATGTTTCTACTAATAGTAAAAATTTGAAAGAAAAGGTTTTTTCACTTAAACCTCACATCCATTGTATTTTACGAGTAAAGCAAAATTTTTACTTCCGAATGCAAAAGTGCAGTTTTTTTTCAAACCTAAATTCCCAAAATGCGTAATCTTCGATTATCGAGTTTGTTGACGCAAAATATTCTACATACTCTAAATTTTCACGAAATTTCAGGTGAATTTTATTTCGGTCTGTCATACATTCCAGCCCGCATTAAAAATGCGTGTTACTGGTAAACACATGGGTAAGATTAGATAAAGCTTCGATATATATTATCGGTATTATAGATTTATAAGTTTCATTTACTTTTGCATTAATTTTTGTATACCTAAAGTGTTTATATGATTTCTAAGGAGAATGTACAAAATATTATATGCTTTGATCACAATCTGAAATTTTACGTTACTGGAAATTTATCGATTAACATTAATTTTTAATTTACAAACATAAACAAATTTAGATTAATGTAACATTTACAGAATATATGATTAGCAATATTGTTACATCAAATAATAATCAATAAATATTTATATACAAATGTATATTCTTACGCTTTGAGAAAAATATGTACACTAAAAAATGAATTATTTGAAAAAATACAATTTCAACTTTAAACACCCGTATGTATTGAAATTTCCCGTTTCACATGCCAATTCTCTTTTGCGTAAAAAATTAAAGTTTGTAAACTACTTTGGATCAACAAACTCGAAAATCGAAAATTGCGTATTATGGAAATTTAGGTTTGAAAAAACTGCACTTTTTAATTGAGGAGTACACACATTTGTATAAAATGCAAATGATATGAAGCTCAATTGCAAAAAACATTTCTATGAAATATTTGGAATTAGTAGAAACCCATTTCTTGTATTAAAATGGATTTTCACATGGAATATCTTCATTATTATTATCATTACCTTCAAGAATATCAAGCAATTCCTGCACATGCAACCTATACGAAAATATAAGCAACGGTCAGCAGATTGCTCTTTACTGAAATAAGGTTTAGATCTAACAAAACTTCCAACAAAATACCTATATTCACAACTCTGTTTTAAGTAACTGTGCGATGCACTTTTTTATTGTGAAAGTAAAAATACATAGTACACATTCTGTTCAGGGTAAAAATCTGTTGTAATAATACGTTGAGAACTGCAGAAAAATCTAGTTTCTCTGTCTGCATACTTTCAATGCCAATTTCAAGTTACATTCCTTAGACTAGTGAGAGCTAATGTTAGAAATGTAAATAATGAACTTACGTGCGTGCCATAATGTTGAGCTTCTCGAGCATTTTTTAAAATTTTTTAATTTGTTTCGAATTTTCCCAACACGTGTCTTAACCCTTCTTGGGCATTCAGGGTATAAGCTCTGGAGTAATCCTCCGTTACGTTTTTGTCTCGTCACGTCGCTGTCAGTCAATTTCTTTTATACCTTTGTTCAGGGGTTCAGCGCCATTAGTAACCGGGGTTCGCAGACGGTCACCTGTCCAGGAATCCGTGGAGTCTCGAGTTACGTAACTTCCCTGGCTTCACAAAGCGTAGTTTCGGCTGGCGACGCCATCCCCCTCTTCTGCGTTACGCAAGCAGCTGCAGCCGCAATCACGCGTTTTCCATTGTTGAGGTGTTCTTCGAATTTCAACTAAGCCATCAGGCGCGCTATCAGATTTCTCAGAATCAGAAAAAGTAGTACAGACCTCCACAAAAGTCTGTTCGCTGTAGGTGACGTTGGGAACTCACGCGTTGAATAAAATACATGTTCATTGTTTTACCGAACATTAGCTATCTCGTAAATAATCTAACATTTTCCATTACTATTGAACAAAGAAGTTAAATAATATTTCCATAGAAAAGTTCTTGTATTTACGTTAGAAATGATATCGACTTTATCTCCTTGACGGAATTAAATGTGTATTCAGTTGAAAATGTTTTTGAAATGTCAGTCTAGGTTCTCCTAGTTTCAAAATTGTCTTACTTTCCATTTACAGCTCTCAAACAAAACTAGCTGCTGATTTCACCACGTTCTTATAAAATCTAGAAATAACTCAAAGACAGTAATCGCTCTATTGAGTGTTTTGTTGCATACGGCGGTTTTAACATTGCATTATTCTGCAATATTCGTCCAGAAAAAACGTTTTAAATTTTATTAATTCCTTCAGTTTCGATAAGACAATAAAAGTACATACTAAGACATAGACAACACAAAATTGAAAGACAAACGATCAAATCATAAATGACAAAACCACTACAAGCACGACATTTCAACGAAGTAATTAGGATACAGTGATCAAGTCTCACAAGTTTTTTCCATAGAAGAAATGCGAACATTAACACAATAAAAATACACGTATGTGTCGAATGTTTACAAATAGTAAAATGTCATCATTTCATTATTAATTATTTCATTATATTATTATTACTATTGTTATTATTATTATTATCATCATCATCATCATTATTAATATCATTACTATTATTATACAGATTGTGATAAAATGAGAGGTCATAATACCCACGGAGACACATAACTCCTTCCAACTTATTTTTACAAAAGCTTAGCCTGTGTGCGAACCAGTACAAAATCTTGCTTATAAAAAAGTAAATTTTAAATTAAAGATACTTTAAACTAATAACGTATAAATGGGCAGAACATTAAGTTTATTCATAAGACTACTTGCTGCTAGAATAATGGGACGCGGTTTACAATGCTGTTGATACACCAACAAATATATTTCATGTTTTCGACTCATTCATTTCAGTTTATTCTCCTCTTAGAAAAGAAAATTAAACATTTTAAGAAAAATCATTTGACCAATTCTTTGACCAATTCTTTGACTCCGCCTATATCTGTGTGAAAGTTGATGTGATTTTGTTGGATTGCTTCCTTGCGTGACTGACGTGCTCGGACTGTGCTCCAATATTTTACTAATTTTGACTACTTTCTTACATCTTGCAGGTACCTTTTGTTTTTAATTTTTTTTTCTTTACTTGTTTACTTGTTACAGGAACGCTGAAAGAGATTTATATTGTCCGAAGCAGTGGAAAAGAAGTAAATAGTTATTTGTTTAAAAGACAGCGTAACGGACAAACGTGCATTTTAACGAGTTCAGAGACTTTTAATACATATTTGCTGTACAAATAAATTTAGTTTTGCGTAAAGGGTTAAACAACTAGTGAAAGTGTTGTGATAATTGTGAAAAACATCAAAATTTAAAGTTTCGCATATATTAGTAACGGAAAATTTTGAAACTTGTGATTTCAAAAGAATATCAAAGTGGTGAATTTTTGTGGCCTTTAAAGAGGTATAGTAACCTAATTGTATTTATTAGTTTGCAGCTTAGATCTATTAACGGAAACACACTCAACTCTACTCGCCATTATCCAATAACATTTAAATACTAATTAGAATCACATTTCTTTTATTTTTTAAATAAATACGTAACTTAAATTAAATAATTTAATACACGTAAATTAAAAAGATAATTTAGGAAACATTTTTGACACATAATCTGATTTCTCATCTAATTATTTATTCTCATATTTGCCACGCATTTGATACGCATTCGTGACATGGCTACTATTCGCTATACACTTTCTACTCTGTACACTCTCAAAGCCGACCTTCTGAAAGCCTTCACACACGTAAACAAAAATTTAGATGAACTTATCCGAAGGCTCGAAGAGGTCGTTCAAAACTCAGACGGTTGGACAACAATAGGCAACACCGCAGAAACTTTCAACCGTCCATCCGCGAAAGCAAAAACACAATCATCACAACCAGTCATGACTCAAAACAGATTTGCTGTGTTAGATTATGACAATGATTTTCCATGCCTTCCCAATCCTCACTACCCCCTCCCATCATCGACACGTCCACCCACAAACCGACGCAAACAGGCTAGCAAGCGCAAAGAAACAAAGACACGTAGAGTTGCGCAACCTGGCCCACTAGTGAACAAGGACATTCCTACTGAGCCCACGAAAAAGGTACTAATTTTAGCAGATAGCAATGGGCGACAAATCTTCTCCCTGCTCAGTGGGAAACTCCCATCCAATTTCTCTGTCATGTGTGTGTTTAAACTTAACGGGAGGTTTGCCGACGTGATCAGTGAATTGGACACCCACACAAAAACTCTCACCAAACGGGATACAGTCGTCATCATCATAGGAGGGCAGAATGACATCAATTTGGGTGGTCACTTTACACCTGAGCAACATGTTGACAAACTACAACGTGCCGCCCAAAACACGAACATTGTAATCTCGACCCTGCCCTTCTGGTACAACAAACCAACATTGTGCAAAGAAATTAGACACGCAAACAACAAATTAAAACTGCATCTGAGAGGCACACATGTTAAATTATTTGAGCTTAACTTTCTCTCAGAAAAACACATCACCCGGCATGGTCTTCACTTGAACCTTGTCGGAAAACATGCACTCGGTAGCGAACTTGCCAAACACATCCTTACACCTCAGCAGTATCCTATCCAAGATTCATCCCCACCTACATCTCCTAGTTCTCTTCCATCCTCGGGAACCCCTTTGGACCCAATTACCTTATCCCCTGAACCTAATCCTTGTACTACCTCTCCCATTATTCATTCCCCTACATCTGTAACCCCTCCTTCCTCACCTCCTAACACTGCTGGGACACGATACTTCCTTCGACCACGCACTCGAGGAAAAAATGAGATAAATAAATAGCAATTACAGTCAGATGCAGCAGAAAAGCATCCGTGTAGGTACATTCAAAAGATTCAAATAATGCATCATAATGTGCAATCTCTTTCAAATAAAATTGAATTTATCGAGGCAACATTAGAGTGTGATCTCAGTCAAATAGATGTTCTTTGCTTTACAGAACATTGGTTATCTCATAATGATCTAAACGCACTCCAAATTCCTAGTTTTTACCTTGCAGGATCTTATTGTAGAGCAAGGGAATCAAATAAAGGCCCTGCTTACGGAGGTTCGTGTATTTATGTAAGAAATAATATTGATTCTACCTTCTTGTCAGAATTCAATTTATATGCAGTTGAAAAAGTTTTTGAAATAACAGTTGTACATCTTACTACGCTCAAAATTATTTTACTTTGCATCTACAGACCTCCAACAAAGCAAGCTTTAGATTATTTCAATTTCGTAGAAAATCTAGAGATAACTCTGAACAAAATTAGTAATCTCTCTTTTAAATCCATTGTTGTATGTGGAGATTTCAATATTGATTTTCTGAGCGAATCCCACGAAAAAGAGCAGTTTCTCAATTTAATTCATTCTTTTAATTTAGATATTACAGTGAACGTACCTACACGGAATACTCTTAAATCACAAACAGCAATAGATCAAATTATAATTAACAAAACCACAACTAGATATGAAATAATAACGAATAATCTAGGTTACAGTGACCACGATGCACAAATTCTTACAATTACTAATAACATGAATACTGACACAATAAATAAAACACGCATGTGCAGAGCATTTACTACAGTTAACATAAAGTTATTTACGGACTACTTGCTGAAAGAATCATGGGAGGCAGTTTATAACGCTATTGACACAAATGAAAAATATAATTTATTTTTCTCAAAGTTTTCATTTCTCTTTAACGCATGCTTTCCTATTAAAAAGAGAAAATTAAACATTTCACGAAAAAGTAATACTTGGATCACAAAAGGAATTAGAACATCGTGTAAAAATAAACGTACTCTCTACTTTATTTCTAAACGTCATGACGTATCTCAAGATTTCCTTATCTACTTTAAAAAATACAAAACATTGTTACGAAAAGTCATAAGGCAGGCTAAAATCATGAAAAACGATCAGGATATTTTGAACTCAAATAATAAAATTAAAGCAATGTGGAATATAATAAAAAATACTACCAAATCAACTAGAAAACCCGTAGAGAATGTTGTTATAAAATATAACGATATAAATGTGAACGATCCGGCAACAGTGGCTAATCTCTTTAACCAATACTTTTCGAGAATTGCTGCCGATCTCACTAAGGGTCTCCAGCCACAATATTCAAAAACAGACAGTTCACCCAAAATTTTAGACACAATGTTCGTTTCCGAAACTTCTTCCTATGAAATTCTCAAAATAATCGGTAAACTAAAAAATAAATATTCGTCCGGTTTAGATGAATTCCAGGATTCTTTGTTAAAGACTTGTGCGTATGCCATTATACACCCGTTAACTCACATATTTAATGCATCATTATGCACTGGAACGTTTCCAGATATTTTCAAAACAGCTAAAATTAAGCCGCTTTTCAAAAAAGGCAACAAAAATGAAATTCAAAATTATCGGCCCATTTCTCTTCTATCAGTTTTTTCAAAAATATTAGAGAGACTTTTTTACGTACGAATGGAAACCTTTCTCACTAAACACGACGCGCTTTCAGATTGCCAACATGGATTTAGAAAATCAAAATCAACGGAAACAGCTATATTTTCTTTTCTTAAAGATGTCGCCTCATCATTGGATCAAAACGAGGCACCTATTGGATTATTTTTAGATCTCTCAAAAGCTTTTGACGTCATTGATCATGACATTTTACTTTCCAAATTACCTTCATATGGAATTCGTGGTATTGCTCTAGATTGGTTATGTTCGTACCTTAAACAACGATCTCAGAGAGTTGAAATACCTTACTGGAATGATGGAACATTACGTACGCACCTTTCCGACTCTTTGCCCATTGCATGTGGAGTTCCTCAAGGATCGATTTTAGGCCCTATTCTGTTCCTACTTTACGTAAACGATATGCCCTCGACGATTCGAAACGGAAGAACGGTTCTCTTTGCGGACGATACGAACATCCTTTGCAATAAAGAAACCGTAAATAGTACAATATCAGATGTTTCAAATTGGTTCCGAAATAACAAATTAATAGTAAACGAAAAGAAAACGGTTTTAATGCAGTTTTCCATATTAAATAAACAATTCTGTGCTCCATTGAAAATGAACAGTGTACCATTGACTGTTGTTAAGGCAACAAAATTTTTAGGTCTCTCTATTCAGTCAAACCTTAAATGGAATGTCCATTTAAATGAATTGAACACAAAATTAAGTTCATTATGCTACGCGTTCAGAATTCTTGCAAATTCAGTCAGCCATCATACTGCCCGTTGTGTATACTTCGCGAATGTTCATTCCGGCCTGAGATATGGCATAATATTCTGGGGAAATACATCTTATAACTCCCAGACTTTTAGATTACAAAAACGAATTGTACGAATAATAACCAAATCCCACCCACGTAATTCATGTAAGCCTCTCTTCATTAATCTAGCAATTCTACAATTACCGTGTCTTTTTATTTACGAATCAGTGGTTTTTGTAAAAAATGACTTGCTCAAGGGCGGGAATATTTTTTCAGAAAATGCCGAAGTCTATTACTATAACACTCGACGTAGAAATCATATTCATCAGGTGACAGTATCAACAGCTCATTACAAAAAATTCACATACAATACATGTACATTATTTTACAACACTTTGCCAGATGACATTAAACGATTAAATTCAATAAAAAAGTTTAAATCACAAGTGAAATCGTTTCTGCTGCATAACTGTTTCTATACAATTAGAGACTATACTGAGCATCACAAGAAAAGTAACATTAATTTTAACAATGATACATAATGCATTATTTACCATTTGGACTGTATAAATGAGAATAAACAACCTGTAACAACTATTGTACTACAGCTTCCGGGTCAATGACCCCCATCTCGATCAGGTTTTTCGTCCAGTTTCCCTGATCCATTGAGCAAATGCTGAGATGGCCCTTGTTTTGCTTCTGGACATAAATGTAACTTCATTTTCTGTGCACGTCTTCTAGAATTCAGTGGGAAATACAATTATTCAAATTATCGTTTCCATGTTGTCGCGGCAGGAAGTAATAAGAGCCAAAATTTATTGCTTATTTATCTTTGAAAATATATTTTATTACATGGGAGTTTTTTTGTTGTTTTTTCTCCCTTTCAAAATTCAAAATTTATTGCTTATTTACCCTTGAAAATAGATTTTTTTACATGGGAGTTTTTTTCTCCCTTACAAAATTCAAAATGTATTGCTTGTTTATCCTTGAAACTAGATTTTATTACATGGGAGTTTTTTTCTCCCTTTCAAAAATTCAAAATTTAAGTAGTATATGACTTAGTGTAGGGGTCACAGAATTTTGAAAATGTGCACACAATTCACTTTTCCTCATAGTACGTCATACGCAGTTTTTAACTGTTTTTTTGACGTAAAATAAAAAATAAATAAAAAAATAAATAATAAATCAATACATGTACAATACGAGGAATAAGAACATGATGTAAAGTCAAACATTATACTATCTCATGATTTTCACTTCTTCCGAAAGGACAAACAATCGTAAAGAAAAATCGTAAGGCAAGCTAAAATCATTTTGTGTTGTTATTTTGAATTCAAATAACAACACAAATGCAATTAGGAGTGTTGTAAAAATACGACCTTATGATGTTGTTATTGAAGATTGTGGTGGAGAAGTGAACGATCCTGCAACAGCGGCTAGACTCTTCAATCAATTGTTTTCAAGAATTTTGATTCAACGCACGAAGGGTCTGAAACCACAAAATGCGTCAGGAGCATTGATCGGCGGTATAGTAGTTTTTTTAATTGATGGTTTTACTTCATGATATTTACATAGTTTAGTTTCATTTACTCTAGATATGTTTGTTGACTTACTAACAAAACTAAAATTAATCTTCCAGCTAACATTGCGATTGAGTCATCTCTAATCATGTCCATTTCGGAAAATTGCTTTAGAAATACGAGGAAACGGTACTTATTTTTGATTCTTGTGAAGTAGATGGGGTTTGTGGCAAGGCTGAATCCGGTTAAATTAGGTATCTGCATTAGGTTGGGGTAGAATTGGTTGGATAGCTATAGGATGTGCTGGTTTATAGGTTGCAGATTGACTTTTTATACAGAGACGTACATTAGTTATGAACCATGGTGCGTTGCTAATTGTTCTGAGGAACTGATTTTTGATAACTTGGAATTTATTAAGATTGGTGCTAGCTGCATTTAGCCATATGGAGCATACTTACAGTAAGAGGGGTCAAAATATTGTTTTATTAATTGCGAGTACGGTATCATATGGTAGATGGCTGTTTCTGTTGATTAATGATTTTAATTGTAATAGTTTGTTTTTAGCCTGTATTACTTTATTGTCTGTGTGATGTTTCCAGTTTAGTTTTTATCGATGTTTAGGCTTGAGTATTTTATTGGCTTGTTCGATGGGTACCAGTTTATCGTTTCATTGTTTAATGTTCATGGAGAAGGAGAGGTATATGGTCTAATTGTGAATATTTTGGCTGCAGTTTTAATTGGTTTAAGTTCATATATAATAGTTAATATATTAGTTTAATTATACATGCATTCTATTTTTGATGTCTGTGAGTGAGGTTCCAGATGAGTACTGTTGTCAGCAAACTGGGCTATTTGTATGGGGTTCATCTTTGGAATGTGTTCCACACATATATTTAAAAAAAAAATGGGTGCGAGGGGGAATCCCTGGAGGAAGCCTGCGATTATTATTTTGAAGTTTTAATGGTAATTATTGACTGCTACTGAGAATGTTCTGTTTTCTAATCATTTCTTTATGATCCGTTAAGTAATATGGGGTGCCTATTTTTTTATATTAATGAATAATGATTTTGTATATTAATGCTTGGCGCTAGATTCTATCAAATTCTTGTGAGATGTCTAAGAATATTGGTAAAGTATGATTTTTTTAAAATGATGATTATAAATGTTCGGAGATTCTTAATAATTGGTGTTGCGTTGAAGTACGTTTCGCTAGGCCGAATTGTTCTTTTGGTATGATTTTAGTAGAAGTATGTTTGGTTAACCTTTTTAGGATTATTTTTTCAAACCTTTTTGACAGAGAGGGTAATACACTTATTGGTCTGTAACTGCTGACATTTTCCGTGCTTTGATTTTGTTAGGAAGTGGTATAATTACGTGTTTCCAGGTAAAAGAGATGTGACTTATTCTGAGAAGAGTTGTAAATGTTATTTATATATGGTATTGCTGGTGAGGGTAGCTTTTTTAGTATAATGTTGTATATTTTATCGTGACCTGGTGATTTTTATTTGGTAATTTTCTGATTAATTGTGCGATTTATTTTGGAGATATGTAGTTATTTCTATGGTGTGGACCATATACTGGTTGTTTTGATGCTGTAGTGATTGTTTTATATTCGGGATAGGGTTGAGTTGAGGTAGTTGTGAATGTTAAGGCGAAATACGTGACTATGTCTTCCGCTTTTTGTATTGAAATGTATATTTTCCTATTGTCAGGTTTAATGAGGGATTATTGTTTTTATTTACTATTTTTTAGTAAAGACCCATATTGATTTATTTTTGGTGTTCACCGATAATATTTTAGAATGGAATTGTTGCGCATTTTAATTAGTCTTTTGACCATGTTGGTAATTGTATTACGTTCGGACTTAATTTTTGGGTTCTTTAGTTGCCCCACAGTCTTCTTGTTTTGTTTTTTATTTTTATGGCATTCAGTATTTCCTGCGTTATTATGGTGTCGTTTTTGTGGATTAATTTGTGAAGTATTCATTGTGGAATGTATTAGTGTGTGTTGGTAAGTTACGGCATTTTCTATTTCAATTGGAATGTTTAATATTTTAATTTTGGGAATAGCACTGCTTATGGTGTTCTGGAACTTGTACCAGTTAATTTTGAGAGTGGTGGATTTGGGCGTTTGAGAATGAGGTGGAGGCAGCTGATGCGAGGTTTCTGGTCTGTCTGCACTATATAGTGTGTATTCTGGAATGAAAAGTTTATTTCTTGCTTTGAGATGTGTGTGTGTAATGCTACGTCTATTTTGAAGGACTGCAGATAATGTATTCACTCTTTTTATTTAGGATGCCATTTGCGTTTCAGTTTCAATTTTTTCTTATCATCAAAACCTTTAAATTTTCTAATTAATTAGATGCGTACATTGAAGACCATAAAATACAGAGTCACCTCAAACGTATGCATCCGTGTATTTTTAAAAATTGAATATAAAACAACGATAGAATAAGAAATATGCATAAGAAAAACAACCATGATGAAATTGTTATTTCTATATACATCAAAATATATGATTCAAAAGTTAATTAATTTCCGTAAAAAATGATCACACTTCAATTACACAGGCACGCAAAATAAAAAAAAGTTGCTAGGCCCAAAGACTTGTCACGTGTTTCTCTATGTATGTGAACGCGCTGAATGCGAATCTGAAGCCAGAATTGCGCCATCACCCTCCAGGGTTTTTTTTATCGTGAAAAACCACTGTGACATTATATATTTTGATTTCGGGGCTTATTGTCAAAGTCAAAGACTTGACACATGTCTAGATTTGACACATACTCTAGACAGCTGTTGTTTGCATAGATGGCGTGCACAGTCATACTTTTATTCAGTTACGAAAGTCATCAGAGTCCGTGTTTAGTTTCAGTGCGCAAGGTGGTTTAATTTTCAATCTCTTCTCATTCAATGGTCATTTGTTTCCCAAGTGTGGTATTCTGCATATCTCAATACCTTGTATTTCAGTTATATAGTGATATAAATTTATTTCTGTGAGTTAATTTGGACCATTATTTACTTGAGATCATGCATTTGGGATAGTTGAAATTTGAAGACCAAGATTACATTAATAAACACAATGTTTTGCATCGGTTTTCCTTCGTGTGTATGATTTGTTTTCCCTAAAATAAAATAAATTTAATATCGTTGTGGTACTAGTTTTTTTATACAGGGATATTTGTTTGATCCCTTTCATCCTATTTTCCCCAAAGTTTATTCCACACGACCATCAAAAGTTTGTCTCCACTCTTTAAGACAAAAAGGAATCCTCATATATTAGGATCCTCTATTTTAAAATAATAATGCTACAATTATTTTTTGTACAATGGAAATTCTTTCATACTCTTTATAGTGTAGGAGAATTTTTTCGAGAGCCATTTTGTCAGATTTAAATATAGGGACTTGTCACAGATTATCAGCTGCACGCGGTTATCCAATCGAGGGCATCGTCACGCGTTTAATTTGAGGTAAAGCTCTCGATTCTATATGCGCGTCACAGCTGATGATTCATAAGAAGTTATTGTATTTAATTTAGACAATAGGATGTCGAGAACCCTTGCTAGTCGCTCAGAGACTAACTTTGGGTAAACTCTCGAAGCGAAAACGTAACCTACTTTCTCGTATTATTGGTTACACGAGAGATATTGTTTAATTAATATTACTATATTCCACTCTCTTTAATACTTCAGAAAACACTCCAAAAATGTAAAACGTATATCACAAAATTATTTCAAAACTATATTTTGAAAAAGTTTACATTAATTGATTTAAAAATCTAATATTGGATAATATATTGCATTAAAAAGAAATATCCAACTCCAATATCAAGGAACAGGATATGTTTAAAAAATAATTTTTCTTCCACTAATAAACAAAAATTGCCCTCAATTCAGGAAACCATTTAAAGTAAAAAATGCAGTATTTTTTTAGAAATTAAGTGTTATCGTTTTCTGTGCCTTTTGAGATCTGTCACTATTTTACTTGAAAGTGCGTAAAAACAATATATTTTTTGAAATTTGCACACGACATTATTTTAAGGTAAGTTCTACGAGAGCAGACCTTTTAACGAAAAAATATCAAAATTGTAGTTGGTGAAAGACGGCGAAAATATTAAACTTTTGCAATTCAAAATGCAAATACAATATTGAAAATAATGTCACTATTCGTAAGGGTTCATATTCCCCCATACAACAACCATAAAATTCAGAGAAAGAAATTTGTACAATTTTCAAGAAAATTTTTAAAATATCGTTGAAGCTTCGTATAAAGAAAATCCTCAAAATTAAAATATGTTTTAAATACAAGGAGTAGCGACACCATCCAGATCGATCTGAAAATATAAATTTTCGTGAAACGGTTTAGAGGCTAATGTCATTCACAGACGGACTGACAAACAAGTGTTAGAATAACAATCACTTTTTCGATATTAGAGACTCCAAACCTTGGATTTCCGTCAAAATCTCGGCAACAATTTTTGGCAGTGTTAGTATATTTTTCTTCACTATGTATACTAGAAAATGAATATAGGGCAAAAACATTAAAACTAAAAGAAGATCCGTGGCCCCGAAAACAAATTTGAACCATTATACCATTGAATTTCCATTATTTGCAAAAGAAAACCCACGCAGAGAGAGAATAGATACATAAAGTAGGTTAAAATTGGTTGCCTAGTGTTATATTGTTATATTAGCAACATCGTCCTTTTTAATCCATTTTTGCACCCGTTAATAAAATAAAACTTCAGTGAATCACAGCAAAATTATTTTTCTTTACCACCACCACCACTATTTATTTGAGCAGCTTTGGAAACGAACTGGAAATAAAATACGTATTCATGCCGGGTTAAAATAAAAATGAAACAAATTCTGCACAATGTAAAATATAGTCTGTAGACAAAAATGATTTAAAGAAATAGAGTTCTTGAAGCATACTTATCTTTATAGCACGCCAACTTTCGAACTGAACTGTTGGAGCCATCATGTTTGTTCAGCGATTACATCATAATCCATTATTTATTTATTGAATTATTCTTATTTTGAATGTGTGAAACGTGGAATCATGTGTTACTTATGCCCCTTCAATTGTACTAATTGAAATTCAATTTTGGAATTTTTTGATTCCCAACTAATTTTGTAGAAAAGTAATTTCACTCACTTTTTTGCAGATTAGGTTGTATAATTTAATTTTTCCTCTTAAAGTAACCTATTGCTTTGTTTGGAACAGTACTATTAAATAAAAAAAAACTGATATCAGATTATTTATACCATTTTAACATAATCTCCAAACATATTTTCTAGAAAAGACAATAATGGTGTCTACTGCAACAATGGCATACTCAAAGCAACTTGTATTTCAGAAGACGCGTTTGAAATGTCTAGCTTGCATACAACAATCACACCGACACATCAATCATTCAGCAGACTCCTCTCTCGTAATAAATTTTCAAATCACGAATATGGCATTATTATTATTATTATTATTATTATTATTAGCCCATAATATCCCGTAAAGGGCAAAGGCCTCCTGCTTTAGCACGGTTACAGTAGGTTAATATTCAATTTCACTAAAGTTCACTCAATTTCACTAAAATAGATTAATAGCACTGTGGATCATCTTCTTTTTGCTGTTCATATCCCAGTTGCCTCCATGTTGTTCTCTCTTGGGCCAGTCTCGTCCAGGTGGGACCAGCTGCTCGTCTGTCTATCTTCTCCTCTGTCTCCCTTGGTTTCTCCACCCATACCGAGGGTCCCAGGTTGTTGTAGTGTATGCCCATCGTTGCTGGTCTTGCCTTATATATGTCCTCCCCAATGCCATTTTTTGTTTATTTTGGCTTGCCGTACTGCATCTTTAATTTTAGTATTTTTCTAATTTCTGTAGATGGTATTTTGTCTATGAGCGAAATATTTAACATTTTTCGTTCCATTTTCCTCTGGCATCGTTGTATCCATTTTATTTGTATTGCCGTTAAGGACCATGTTTGTAATCCATAAAGCAATATCGGCAAGATGCACGAGTCCATTACTACCTTTTTAATTTGGAGGGTTATCTTTTTATTTAGCAAAATGAAAGAGAAGCTCCAAAAATTTTCTCCATGCTAATTTATTTCTTCTTCTTATTTCCTTATCTCCTCTATTTGTAAATGATATTAGCTGTCCCAGATAAACATATTCTTGCAAATAAAAGTATCCAAAGTTTTTTATGACAATTATTTATTTCAACAATTACACAACGTTTCGTAACTCGTTTTGTTACATCATCAGGTACTGAACTAAGTGAAGGGAACGCTATCCCATTGAATTATCACACCAGCAGAACATTCAAGGAAACATCATGAAAAACCTCGCTCACACTCAGTTGATACCCATAACTAACCGTTACGAACAGACACTCCATTCAAACTTTGAATTGGGTACACTGAATTTTTGATTTGGGTACACTGTTACTCATTTCTTCAGTTTTCGATAAGTTCATTTGTAAACAGACCTCAGTACATTTTGCGTTTACAATTGTATAGCATTTCTTTTAGAATTTTAGGCGAGGTAGCAAATAGAGCAATGTCGTCTGCAAAACGGAGGTTTGTCAGCCGCCGTCCGTTGACATTTACACCTGCTTGTGTGGACGAATTTATTTTACGGAAACACATTTCAAGCAAACTATTAAAAAATTTAGGAGATATTGGGTCCTCTTGTCTTACTCCTCTCTTAATTGGAAATATTTATCCTTCTTGATCTGTTCTTACTTGTGCTTGGCCGTGTGCATATAGTTGATTTAAAATTTTAATATATTTGCTGGGGACTCCTTGATTCTTGAGTGCTTGAAGTATAAATGAGTGTTCTACACAGTCAAAGGCCTTCGTATAATCAACAAATGCTATGTACAATTTTATATTAAATTCTTGTGCTTTTTCGATGATCTGATTGACTGTTTGCAGGTGGTCTGTAGAGCTGAACCCTGTTCGAAAACCTGCTTGTTCCGGTGGCTGCTGTTCGTTCCGAATTTTGGTCATTCTTCTTGTCAGGATTTTAGAGAAGAGTTTGTACATGTTGGACATAAGACTAATTGGCCTATAGTTAGTGAGATTGTCTCTGTTACCTTTTCTGTGAATGAGTATTATGGTACTTGTGTACCATTGTAAGGGGAGTTCTTCCGACTTTAGTATATGGTTGAAAAGTTTGACAATTTCTTTGAGTAATTCATCTGTACCTTCTTTAAGAAGTTCGACAAGAATGCCATCTTCTCCCCGCGTTTTTCCAGTTTTCATTACCGAAATTGCCCCACGTATTTCAGATATGATGAATGGTGGTATTTAGGTTTTATCTTTTTCGTTGTGGCATTATACCAGTATAAAGATCTAAAAAGAACTACATCTTCCAAGTAATAACTGATTACTTCCAATTTTTGAGTCGTTCTACTGGGAGACGGAATGTTGTGTCCCGCAAATAAGAGACGGAATTTGAGGCTCCTCTCTTGTAACTTTTCTGCCGATATTAGGATTTAATGGATACCGGTGCAAGATACTCCGAAGGCGTTAGCAGCGAATTTAGCGTGGCATGCTTGGAATTCCACCCAACCGAGCGAAGAATGCTCTGTTTAGCGAGAATCCACCTCCGCTCGCTTAGACACCTGCGTTCTAGCGTTTGCCGCTCAGTCAAGTATAGCCGTCGGTAATTTACGCAATTTCGTAACAAGCCAAGAGTGCAAAGGCAAACGGTAGATTACATTCCTCTGTCCTCTATCTCGTATCCCTCAGTATTAAAATTTAAACTTCGGAATCAATTTAACAAATGCAGCATGAGATACTTTCAGATATTGAGAGGGGGATTGTTAGGAAGAACATTTTTCCTAGTTGAATGAGATTCATACCACCGATGAAAAAGGTCAATACAAATTGAAGTAAAACATTTTAAGTTCATTGAATTTGAATAATATGAAAGGTGCATTGTAGTACCTATATACGTATTATACATTATAAATTTCTACATTCAGAACGCTTCTATGTATGAGCCCAAAAAACAATCCATAAATGAAGCAGTAAAATTATCTAGACACTAAAAAAAGATCTAAAACTGGGATTACATGATAAATTACCATATCTACCAATATTTGCCATCACTGAGTTGAGCGGTAAGTTACAAATTCAGAGTTTTTATTTCATTATAATAAGATTTTTATAAATGAAAGAAGAGGTATCAGAATGAATTTGCCATGCTTTTTTACTTGTACATTATAATCACACGTATTGGAATATTTCGTTGTATTTGTAATGCTAATGATTTTTTCACAATGTATCAGACATCACTCAGGCACTCATCCCCTTTCCAGTTCGTTTTCAATGAAATCCAAGTATGCATAAAGTGTGTGTATGTGTGTGTGTATGTGTGTGTTGAGCGCCACGTGAATGCTTTGATTCCTAGAGCTTCATGCCATGGAAAGAAATCTTTCAACTTGGTCGACCCTTCTCCACTCTTGGTTATTCTTCCGAGCGATCTTAAGCAAATACTTTTGAAGACGCTTTCTAGACGTATATTCTACCCACAGGCATAACACAAACGCAGATGTATTCGTTGGCTGAAAGGAACGCAAAACGGATAACCGCGACGTGAATCTGCTCCTGCTCGAATCCCCGCTCCTTCGATTGAGCCCTCTGAGCTTCCGCGTATTCCTTTAAACCCACCTAAGGAGTCTTGTTCGACATCAATATCGACACGATACGTTATCCGCGCCCAAATGCAGTTTGCCGCGATCTCAAGCCCAACTAAAGCGAACTCTCCAGAGAGATGCTGCGATGAAAAATCCCTTCAGCATGGCAAAAAAGAAACGCTCGACCTTCTTGTTTGCCGGACGTCGCTCCTCAGAGGCCGGGCGTCCGCCCCGCGCAGCCGGCCGTCGCCCACGCCGCCTCCCCTGGGTGACGCATATCCGGAGCGCGCCCCCTCCTCCTCCTCCCTCGGGCGATCAACGGCAAACACCCCCCCTCCAGCTGGAGCCGCTGGAGGAGCGGGTGGTGAGCCGCAAGCGCCCATCTCGCAGGCGAGCGCCAGCAGGCCCGCCCGCCGCGCCCGCCGCGCCGCGCCGCGCCGCGCCGATGAGACGCCCTTCGTCGGAATCCGCCTGCGCCGTCGCTGAGGAAATCCAATTATTGCCAGTCGGCCAAGGCCCAAACGAGGCAACTATGTCTCTCGAATGATAAACATATCTATTAACAGACATGTGGAATTTTATAAACGCAAAGATACTCTTTTTTTTACTTTCTCGTATTCTATTACGTAATGTAGAGAAAGTATTAGGGAGTTTTTGCACGGGAAATCCGTTGTCGTAGTACGTAAATATGATCGTCAATAAGAATTAACGTATCTTTAGACAAATCAGTTTTTGCATGTCCTACAATCGAAAACATGCGTTAATACTAGGAACTAATTGGATTTGAATATCTCTAACAGGATCGAAAAGCTTTTATTGAACATCTGTGTATCTCTGAGTCCAGTTTTGCTTTTATAAGCTTTACAAGATAGTAAAACGTATGATAGACCCCTCTATGAAATCAAAGGAGCCTCGACCTCAATGTATACGTAACCTCCAAATCCTTAACATTTACGTTAGTGTATTTCTGACATATGTGAATTAACTTAAAAAAATTAGTCATTAAGTTTCTGCCTTATTATATTAGTAATATGGATATTGCATTTTTCATTACTTCCATGCTTGTGTGTTAGTGTTGAATTCGTGTTTAGAGGTGGCAGCGAAAACTACGTAAAGTGTAAGTTACGAACACATTTGTCGTAGACGACAAAACAGAGAGAATGTCGGGACCCGTCAATCGAAATCCCGTCATTTGATGGCGGCGCATGCGCAGTTGAATTCTCCACAGAATTGTCGTGTTACGTCTTTCAAATCAACGATTTGCAAAAACTCCCTATTGTAATGCCAAAGAAGAAAATGTCAATTTTTCGAAACACACATTTTGTGGAACCCTGAAACCGCACTTTTTTAGAGCCCCAACATTTAAATTATTTTCTCAAATACCCTAGTGTGGTCAGAATCAACGTCATGTGAGTCATTGATACCGAAAAATTAGTTTTCGACGTTCTGTCCATCTGTCTGTGAACAAACACCAGTGCCGAAACTTAAGGCTGGATTTTCAACAAAACTAATATTCACCAGTCCATCTGGGAGATGTCGCAGATCCTCGCATTTGAAACGGATATTTTAATTTTGAGGGTTTTACATTAAGCACCTACGAAATTTTCGATTTTTTTCAGATTTTTAGCTCAACATTTTTTTCTTCTTTTCATTGTTTGTTCGAACAGAACAATGTATTCTTTTTAAAAATTGCACAGGTCAAAATTTAGTTGAAAATGTGGGGTCACGAGAACTTTACGAATAAATTGCATTCAAGTGAACGATAAAGGCGTTCACGGATTCAAAATGGCCGAGTAGCTAGAGACTTAGCATCTCACTCACAGTCTCCGGGTGCTAGTACTAAACTGAGACATTTTATTTTTCCTTTTACCATTTTCTAAGAAGAAACTTCAACGGCAAAAGCTATTTTCATTTAAATTTTTCAACTACGATGAAATCGTCTTACGTAATCGTTACAAATCGGAGCTGAGCGGTTTATGAGAATTTTTTTATCATTTGCGTTAGCTTCAACCAGAAATTACACCAATACTACTCTTTTTTTCAAAAAATTATACTTTCCATTTTTGATATGATTTTTTAACATATTTCATTTAAGAATCTATATCTTCAAATTTGTTGTTTAACAATGTTAATTCTTTGCAATTTTCGAAAATATAGACTTCGTCGAAAATACGACCAGCATCATTTTTATATCTTTCTTTAATCTACTCGAAGAAAATTTAAAGAAAAAGACAAACATTTTTTAAAAAATCAATTGTCGAACAACTGCCTAAGTTTCATGCAAAAATATACACATTTTTTAAAAATTGTGCATGACAGTTAATTTAAGATATGTCTTTACAGAACTGTTGAAAAACGATGAAAATTTTTTTGAACTTTTGCTATTCCGAAAAATCTGAGGTTTCAACGAAAATAAGACCTGCAACATTATTTTAAGCGTCCTTTACGCTATCCTACGACAAAGTTTAACAAATCAATTTGGAGTCATTGTTGAGAAAATTTTGAAATTCCGGAGAAAAAATTATTTAAATGTAAATTATCACCAACAATCAAAATACCCTTTCAAACTCGCAGAGCCTCGAGTTCCTTTCAATCAATCACGGAATATAAATTTTGTACAAAATTGGCTGAACTGCTTGTATTGGCCACAAACAGACGGTCAGACAGAAATTTTGCCGTCAATCGATTTTCTGGTATTAATGTCTCACGAAACATGGATTCTGACTACATTACGTGTCAGTAATTTACGACATGTAGGAATAAGATTTATCCTCTTTTTGTGGGCTTTTTGAGAGAGTTGTTCTGTCGAGAAATCTGCGTTTTACCTCGCTGCATTACAATATTCTCTCAATATTCAGTAAGCAATACGTGAGAAAGTAGAAAATGTCTATCTTCAATTTTCTAGTTGCAGAAATGCACAAGAAATATTCTGAATTTTGAAAATTTTTTAAAATTTTTCAACAAAAAATTGTACACTTTTATAAGCTTACTTTGGTCTATCACATAAAAAGAATTCAAACATTCGGAACCGTTTTGGAGTAAATTTAAATTTTTTTAAGAAATTATATAAAATTCTCCCAAATCCTTTTAAAATTCGCGGAGCCTTGTGTTAGTCGCGATTCATCGGAAAAATGACTTTTTCCCCAAAATAAGACATCTGATAGTTTTGGGAATTAGTATTTTCCACAGAAGGGCATTCGTTTTTGCCATAAACTACTTTTTTGGAATCTAGGACTCACAAATGTGGATTCTGATTGCACAACGTAATAGAGGGAGGGATTTCTTACGTATTGAAATAAGAAATGTCCATTTTTAGGGGTCAGGGGTATCAGGGGAAATATGAGGCAATTTCGGTATCATGGCGCAGTAGGGGTGTTTTTTCAAAACTTCGCCCCTTAAGGACCCAGCATTACAATATACTTTTTTATATAATTCGTTAATACGTTGTAGGCGAGAAAGTGAAAATGCTGGGTCTTCAGGTTGAGTTTTGAAAAAAGGATGATGGAGCTTACATCACATTTGGTGGAATTCTGAATCAGTACAGTCATTATAAACACTATGAAGTAGATTTCATGAATAAATGAAAGACCGTCAGGGTAAAATATAATAATAATTCTTAAAGTCAGCTTATTTGACTTACGCACTAGCCAGTTTCCCGTCTAGTGAAGTTAGGACCTTACTTCTCGGGAAATTTAATAATCAATACATTTTTTTGTTCATTAATAATTAAAATACTGTGTCATGAACGTAGCAATGAAATGCAATTCAGAGCTTGTAAAATTATACCAAGTAGTATTTTAGCGAATAATCATCACACCATAGCAATATTTACATGTGTATTTGTAAGTTTTTTGTTCTATTCCGGCATAATAATTGGTTATTGTTTTTCAGCATTTGAATTATCTTCAAGCGTTTTGTTTCAAGCGTTTTGTTTCAAGCATTTACATATAAAATTTCCACACACGCTTGCACGTCAGAGATTTCTGAATCACATTAGTCTCCCTAAGGACGTTCATTATGTTTTCACGTTTGCGTCCGTGTGCTCGGTTTGTGACGCACGTGAAACCCTTGTGTAGTTCATTCGTTTACATAAACCTTTAAATTTATTTATGTAGTACATTGTGTGGATTCACGTTTGTGTCTCTTTAGTCAGGTTTTGACGCATGTGAATCTAAATATATTTGTAGAACTTGTCCAAGAGTTTGTACTTTAAAAAATAACGAGCAGTGATAAAAGAGCTTGTATATAACGTCTCACGTGGACTGGATCCACGTGCATCTGTTGTGAAAACAAGACAAGTGAACATAAAGACTCTTTGTCTCCTCGTTTGAGCAGCTTTGAAAACCCAAATAGAAATACAATACGTATCTCAATGGGTCTTCCTGACATTCCATACGTTTCTTGAAAACCGAAATGCGAAAATTGTTCGTATTCGCTAGATGACATAGAAGCGCACTTCAGCCCTTTCGTGACCAATTTAATGTTTTTTCGGAATTTTGAAACAACTTGGTATTTAAGTTACTTTTTTGTTACTATTTCATTATTGATTATAGAAAATGTTGTTAATGTTTAGTTTTGTAGAAATTGTTAGTGAAACATATCTGTCCCATTGAACTTCACCGTTATGATGAAACAATAATGCTGAGAATGAAGTGATTTTTTCTATACTTTTAATTACGAAACAATGCAATAATAAAAATCATAATTACATTTATTTTAAATAATATTTAGAAAAGCAGGCTTCAATGTAATAGGATACTTTGCATTACTAGCACATTGTGACCGTTTTTTCTCCTTTTGTTACACTCCTACTGCTGCTTTGCAACTACAAAAAATACATATCGTCGTAAATATAGAAAATTCCCAGAAATCAATTTACGATGCAATATAATAAATTAAATAATTAGAAATAAGTATTGAAACCACATAAAACGCACAGGAAAAATGAAACTGTCCAAATGGAGGAACTTTAAGAAGCACAGACGAGGCAAAAAGTCGCAAAATTACTTGTAATCGCTCATTTGAAAAAAAATAGCAACAATATAATGAACTAAATAATTGAATTCAATAAGAAATCTTACAACAAAACACAATGCTCAATAAAATAAAACTGTTCAAAACTAGGAACGCAATATGCCCCTTCCTGCAACAGCGACAAAAAAACAACAATTTATTGGAATCACTCGTAACTGGGCATTAGAACGCAGATCACACACTCTCCACAAGAGTGCAGAATGCAACAACGGATGGTTATATGTAGGGGGCGGATTTTAACGAAATGTCATTTTTTCTTTTTACTTTAGAACAATGGCGTTTAGTATAGATCTTAATTTTGTCTCTTCGTTTGAGCAGCTTTGAAAACCCAAATAGAAATACAATACGTATCCATGCCAACGTGTTCTGATCATCGTTATCCATCACGGGGATCTTTGACAAATCTTATAACATGAAATGATCAGGCATCAGAAACGACATTTACCTGTTGACTTGCGCTGAGTGTGTTTCATAAATGGAATTTTTATGTCAGTATATCTGCGTGCCGAGGCGTTTCTATTCATCATACTCCAGCATATATCTAAGGAACGAATTCCTAGTCGACAGTTATGGAATTAGGAAAAATAGGTGATAATTTTTTGCTTGCATAGTGTGGTCATTTACAGTGGTGTACGTTTGTAAAGACAGTTCTCATCAATGTGGAATGAGTACTTCCTTAAGGAAAAGCATTTGCACCAGATGATTCGTGATAAAATAGCCATGGCGTATACACACTGAATATTTTCCGTACAGAGACCGTCTAATTTGACTTTTGTGTTTTTGAAACAGTTCGATGTTGTACACTTAAAGTGAATGATCAATATATTTGAAGTAACTTTTTAAGGTACAGATTATACATTAGGTGCAGAACTCAAAATATTCTGCAAAATCATTGTCGATTCGTAGAGTAGATTAAGGTGCTTTAGGTTATGTTCATAACCTAAACTCATTAACCTATACTTCTTCCGAGGAGGGACGTCGTGTGGCCACCTCCTTCAGGTGGTACAACACGCTCTATTTTTGCCGCCCATCCTCCCTCTCATCCAGCCCCACACCTTCGTAACCGCGGAAAAACCTGGTCGCCCAGCTTTGCTGGTGGCGCAGGCCTGCCAGACGCTCGCTCGCATAATCCTCTTCTCCGTCAACAATTCCGCGGCTCAGACCGCCTTTAGCGTGCTTAGGCAGATCCCGTCCCTGCACGCCTCGCCGCCCTTTACGGCTCCCTCCGTTTCCTTGAAACTGGAGAATAGGCGACTCGGAAGACGGCGGCAACGGGAGCGACGTTCGTCTAAAACACGGTTTCTTAGCGGTTTTCAAACTGAGTCTGTCTGATGTGTATGTCTCTGAAAAACATATTTTATGAAGTAAAAAACTATCTTCAATATAGAAGTACTAGAAAGATGTCCAATTTTTTTAACACTTGAAATTTTCGAAAATTCAGAGAATTTAACAAAATTTATACCAGCACCATTTTGAAGAGTTCTTTTTATCTTCCTGAAAATAATTTAGGCATTTTGAATCATTTGTGAAAAAGGTTTAGAATATTAAGGTTGTTGAAAAGTATACTCAAAATCAAAATATCCATTTCCATTTCGCAGGGTTTTTAATAGGCGAAAACGAAAGGAGAATGTCAATTTTGAAAAAAGCCTGAACGATTAGGCCCTTGTGTCAACCAAAGAGGTAAATCAATTTTCAGGATCAACGGCCCTCAAAATGTGGATTCTATAACATGTTAAAGAAAGTAATTTACTAGCAGAGAGAGACAATGAGCGAGAAAGAGAGAGGGCGCGAGAAAGACAGAGTGCGCGCGAGAAAGACAGAGAGCGCGTGAGAAAGACAGAGAGCGCGTGAGAAAGACAGAGCGCGTGAGAAAGACAGAGAGCGCGTGAGGAAGACAAAGAGCGAGAAAGAGAGAGACAGCGCGAGAAAGAGAGAGAGCGCACGCGAGAAAGAGAGAGAGCGTACGCGAGAAAGAGAGAGAGCGCACGCGAGAAAGAGAGAGAGCGCACACGAGAAAGAGAAATCACGAGAGAAAGAGAGAGGGTGCACATGAGAAAGAGAGAGAGAGAGCGCGAGAAAGAGAGAGAGAAAGAGAGCGTGAAAGAGAGAGCGTGAAATAGAGAGAGAGCGCGCGAAAGAGAGAGCGCACGAGAAAGAGAGAGGGAGCGTGCGCGCGAAAAAGAGAGAGGTAGCGCGCGAGAAAGAGAGAGCGCGCGAGATAGAGAGAGCGCGCGAGATAGAGATAGAGAGAGCGCGAGATAGAGAGAGAGAGCGCGAGATAGAGAGAGAGAGAGCGCGCGAGAGAGAGAGCGCGCGAGAGCGCGCGAGAGAAAGAAAGAGAGCGCGAGAGAAAGAGAGAGCGCGAGAGAGAGAGAGAGCGCGAGAAAGAGAGCGAGCGAGAGCTAGAAAGAGAGAGAGCGCGCTAGAGAGAGCGAGAAATAGAGAGAGAGCGAGAAAGAGAAGAGAGAGAGCGCGCGAGAAAGAGTGAGAGCGCGCGAGAAAGAGTGAGAGCGCGCGAGAAAGAGTGAGAGCGCGCGACAAAGAGTGAGAGCGCGCGAGAAAGAGAGAGAGCGCGTGAAAGAGAGAGCGCGCACGAGAGAGAGCGCGCAAGAGAGCGCGCGAGAGAAAGAAAGAGAGCGCGAGAGAAAGAGAGAGAGCGCGAGAAAGAGAAAGAAAGAGAGCGCGCGCGAGAAAGAGAGAGCGAGAAAGAGAGAGAGAAAGAGAGAGAGAGAGAGCGCGAGAAGGATAGAGTGCACGCGAGAAAGGGAGAGAGAGCGAGAAAGAGAGAGTTCGCGCGAGAAAGAGAACGAGCGGGAAAGAGAACGAGTGGGTAAGAGAACGAGCGGGAAAGAGAACGAGCGGGAAAGAGAACGAGCGGGAAAGAGAACGAGCGGGAAATAGAACGAGCGGGAAAGAGAACGAGCGGGAAAGAGAACGAGCGGGAAAGAGTACGAGCGGGAAAGAGTACGAGCGGGAAAGAGAGAGTAAGAAAGGGCGGGAACGAGAACGGGAGGGAGCAAGAAATGAGAGTGCGCGAGAAATAGTGTGCGAGAAAGAGATTGCCCAAAAAGAGAGAGCGCGAGAAAGGGGTGACGAGGATGGAATTCATGGAGGGATTGTTGACTAGTGCAATGGAATAAGTATGGATGGAGGGAGACAGGTACGGAATGGTCGAGTGAGCGAGGTGGGAAGGGAAGGAAGGAACGAACGAACGAGCGAGCCAGGGCGGAGCGGCAGTGAACAAGGAGATGGACTTGCAGTTAACTGGACAATGCGCGCGTAGAGTGTCCGCCCCAATAACTGGCAAGTGAGTCACTGATTGCGCCGGCGGGCTCTGGGGATGCGGGGCTTCCCATCACTGCTCGCGGCTTTCATTGCGGGGGCGGTGGAACTCATTCAACGTGAGCCTTCTTCACCTCGTGAAGCACACAGCCGACTACTTGAAGTGGGAATTATTACTCCACTCGGGGCGAGAGCTCCATCATTGCAGCGTAATTTTTACTGCGTCTCTATTGTTAGTATTCACTTAGTGAAATAATATGTCTTCAGTTTATGATGTCGGACAAATTTTTAGTCACCATTGGTGAGATGCGTGCTCCAATTGTCAGCACGCACTCAGCTGTGTTAGGTCCTCCATCTTTTTTTAGTTTTCTAGAACATTTTATCCAACACGAGCAATATTATTATGTCTTAGTAATATTTAGCTTTAAATTAACTGATAGAAGTTAAAAATTAAATTCAGAAAGTACTCAAGCTAACGAGAATCAAAATATGTAAAAATTAGTTATTTTCAAAGCGCGAGTAAAGGTGTTACCAGATTATACTTAACAATTCTGCATTTATTTCTGTAATATTTACATTATTCGTCAAACGATAAATCTTGAATATGCTTCTTACATAAGTCAGTTCTGCATCCTTTGGCCGGTCTTATCAGTTCTGAGAACGGAAAAGCTCTGATTAAAGCGACGCGTCCTGGCGTAAATATTTTCTCACGTCGGAACAATAGAGCAATATTTCGACACACATATCGGAGGCTGTGTTTAGAATACTTTCCGGGCATTCAGTTTTGCTCCTTCGTTTTTTAAGATCTTTCTTTAGGGAATATTTTCTTATTATACATCAAACCGAAATATATTTAAATAATAGTTTTTATTAAATACAGAACACAAAAATAAAAAATAACGTTTAACATTCAGAACATGAATAAAATAAAACTTATGAGATTGCCGAAGATTTTTAGTTTTCAACCTTGTAGCAAATTTTAAAACATAATTTTCGAATTCGAGACTCGAGAGTTCTTGGTTGGGTGACCGGCTAGAAACTCCGGGATCTAACGTTTTCGAGCCCCTGGCGGAAGGGATAAAAGGCAATGAATGACTGCGACTTGACACTTGACAAAGAAAGTAAATGAAGATTACTTCACGCAAGCGCTTAACGCCCAACAAGGGTTTAAGAGACGCTCTGCGTCAATGACGCGATACATTTTTTAAAAAAATCACACAATTTTCTCGTTCACCACACTTTTCGCACCTACTGCGGTGACAGGTGTCACAGAAATCACTACTTTCTTAAGCAACGTAACATATTCTTAGAATTGTTTGAGATCTTTTACAATACGCGTACAATGCAATTTTCTTAAAAAGTGAACATTAAATCTCGTAATAATAATAATAATAATAATAATAATAATAATAACAAAAACAACAACAAACCGAGCGGATTGCGTAGCTCGCTAACTTTGCAGTCGGGAGGCCCGGGCTCGATCCCCATGCCGGCCATCCTCACCGGGATATTCCTTGTTTCCCTCACTACTACAAGCGAATGCTGGGATGGTTCAAACACACCATTCAAGGCTTAACAACCTTGTTTTACTGAGGGATGTAGCCGAAAAGATGATCCCCATAATTACACTCGTCTCTCTCCAGGATAGAATATGACTGGGACTTGGTCAGAAATGGCCGATACGCTAATAATAAAATCAATAACAAAATAAATAACAAAATTAATTACAAAATTAACACGTAAGTTAATAAGTATGTAATACATTTGATGAAATGAAAGAAGAAATGGTAATTTTGTGAAATATAGGACTATGGAATATACATTCATTTTGTTTGGGTGGCAAGAGTTCATTTTATGAAATAAACGCGCGGCGGTATGAAGACTACTCCTGCAAGTAGTTTACTTGTCAACTAAATTAGAATCCATACATAAGCATGAAAAACGCCTAAGCAGCACTAGTATATGATTAGAAACCTGTCCGTAAGAAATACTTGACCTCTCCCTGTCTCCTTTCACTTTGGACAGATTTTGCACGCAAAAGTGTTTGGAGGGCGGACGACGCACCGACCGCGCGCGCGCTATGCAGGGTTAATTTCCCTTTCATTGAATACACTCTCTTTAAGAGGAATATTTCATGATAACATATTCAGAAATAGGGTAATATTTCATGATGTCATAATTAGTCTTTCCCACAGATAATTCTCCTTTCCTTTGGATTTGCTATCGACATACTAATTATTTGTATTTTTTACTTAAAATTGAATTAACTTATTGCTCTAAAAAGTAAATATTACAATATTAGGCTAAGGGTACGGAAGATGAAGTTGCGGACGAGCCAAGACAAAATCTAACCGAGAATGACATCACATTTCTTTCAACATTATCTCTAGAAGAGTGTTGTTTGAACATGAAGTAAAATTACGGCTATCTACATCACACTTGAATAACAATGATTTCGGCTCCCGTCTTCACCTTTATTTGCAATAATTTATAAAATTCATTTAATGATGTAAATAGTGATTAGGACCGCGTACATTTAAAGAGAATGCAAATGCTACTCAATGAATATACCATGTTTCAGTCAATATGGTTTAGAAACTCACTGAATAAGCACATATTCGCTTGGTTAACAAAATAACGCAGCGCAGAATTGAACACAAGAATTACTTGAAACAATTAGCCTACAATACGAATTGGAAACCGCTGTGTGTGCTTGTATACAATCGCTACACACATCAAATCGCGCGTGAAATGGGTATAGTCATGTATTGAAATCACTATTCCAAACGTATTGTTCGTAGCATCATTCGGTTGGTACGCGTAACGGCTATAACGAGCAACGACTGAAAAGTTTGTGGGCGGCGGATCGCCCTGTGTGAAAACCACGAGAACAATCAACGTCCAGCGGCCAAATCGAGGGATTATCGGCCTCATCACTAATTACGCGGGCTCCTCTTTCGATCACGCCTTACTTTGACGTAGCAGCCGCTGCAGCCAACGCTCAGATTCAGCAAAATAATAACCTGAGGGAGGAGAAAAGAGGACGAGATGAGCGGGACGCTGCGAGGCAGAGCTGTGGCGCAAGAGTGCCCGTCCATTCGGAAAATGAGCTTTTGCTCGTCGATTCTCTCCTGCGCCAAAAATCAAGAGAGACAAGGCCTTGTAAAGTCCGAGCCCGTTCGCGTATGTCGTTTACCTCTTTATATAGTTTCGAGTCCAAGTCTTAAAATACAAAACAATACAATACACAACTATAGAGGGTAATTCATACACATTATTAAATATGCCACTACACGCAAGAGTTCTGAAAATTCACAACAATATTTCTTTCGCGTTTGTATTAAGTGTTTTTCTTCCGAAAAAGTAATGTCAACATCAGGGCTCTTGAACATGATACAATATAATGACACAAATATAATGTTTGCATGCATTATATTGTGTCAATTTCCACTCACGTATGTCACAATAGTCTTCTCGTGCGACTATTTTTTTATGGAGATATACAGGCGAATGTGTGTTACTGTATGTTAAAATGCCGGCTAAACCTGCAACCATTAGACCAATTCAAAGTGATTTCAGAGCACATTGAGAATATGTAGCTGCAAGTATACAATTGAACCAGTGAAATCCGAGTTATTCACAGAGTCCGGAGAGTGGCGGTTATCTGATACCAGTTAACATCAAACATTCGCTTGTGTAAAATTCTGAAAACTCGGGACACAAATTATTGCATTCTCAACAAAGCACATCTCCGATTGCACTGCGAGGATCAAGACGCCACACTCAAAGGGGAAGAGAATAGTCCTATGGTGTTTTGAAATGTGACATAGCATTATGTGCACAAAAAAACACGTTTCAGGTAGTCATGTTCAACTCAATGGGTCTTCCCAGATAGGCCCTCATGATGTGGCTCAATAACTATTGACATTCCATACGTTTCTTGAAAACCGAAATGCGAAAATTGTTCGTATTCGCTAGATGACATAGAAGCGCACTTCAGCCCTTTCGTGACCAATTTAATGTTTTTTCGGAATTTTGAAACACAACTTGGTATTTAAGTTACTTTTTTGTTACTATTTCATTATTGATTATAGAAAATGTTGTTAATGTTTAGTTTTGTAGAAATTGTTAGTGAAACATATCTGTCCCATTGAACTTCACCGTAATGATGAAACAATAATGCTGAGAATGAAGTGATTTTTTCTATACTTTTAATTACGAAACAATGCAATAATAAAAATCATAATTACATTTATTTTAAATAATATTTAGAAAAGCAGGCTTCAATGTAATAGGATACTTTGCATTACTAGCACATTGTGACCGTTTTTTCTCCTTTTGTTACACTCCTACTGCTGCTTTGCAACTACAAAAAATACATATCGTCGTAAATATAGAAAATTCCCAGAAATCAATTTACGATGCAATATAATAAATTAAATAATTAGAAATAAGTATTGAAACCACATAAAACGCACAGGAAAAATGAAACTGTCCAAATGGAGGAACTTTAAGAAGCACAGACGAGGCAAAAAGTCGCAAAATTACTTGTAATCGCTCATTTGAAAAAAAATAGCAACAATATAATGAACTAAATAATTGAATTCAATAAGAAATCTTACAACAAAACACAATGCTCAATAAAATAAAACTGTTCAAAACTAGGAACGCAATATGCCCCTTCCTGCAACAGCGACAAAAAAACAACAATTTATTGGAATCACTCGTAACTGGGCATTAGAACGCAGATCACACACTCTCCACAAGAGTGCAGAATGCAACAACGGATGGTTATATGTAGGGGGCGGATTTTAACGAAATGTCATTTTTTCTTTTTACTTTAGAACAATGGCGTTTAGTATAGATCTTAATTTTATGTTATGACAAAAGGATATGACTCGTTTTTATGAGTCAATTTTCTGCATTTTTCGGTTGATGTTGACTAATAAGTCAGTTTTTTTCCTTTTCTGTAATTTTTATTAAAGTTTCTGCTGATTTCATCGATTTTAATTTCAATTAAATAGTACTTGCTTCAAATGTTTTTACGAAATGCAACAAATGTTCTCCAGGGAATTCCTGAGCAGCCTACGCCATTTCTTCGCTCAGAACCTGTGATCACAGCCGTTGTCAGCGTCATTCTCGGTTCGGCCGATTTCGGAATTACTAAAGACATAGATTTCCTGGTAAACAATCGTCCAAACCAAAAGTATTCATGTTGAGTTTACTTGTATGAATGGAAGAAGCCTCGATTACATCAGTAACGAATCCAGCAGCTTGAGTTGTTCATCCGAACTGGTTTTGATCACATTTCTACGCCATTTTTTTTCGTTTTAGTGCATTTTAAAAACATTTAAGAGCATTTTATTGATCATTTTTGACGATGTTTTAGTTTATCAAAATCCGGCCTCCTAGTTATATTCATCTCAGCGAACTTCTCGAGGAATATATCAGGAGGGATATGTAAGTCTCACTGGTCACGAAATGGTTAATGCATACGACGAGATAATTTAAATAAAAATCTGGAACCGTTTTTTAGAGAAATAAGATTTTAAAAATTGATAATTGCCCATATTTCACGCAAAAATACGAGAAAACTACTCATATTTTTGGAAAATTGTACACGACCTTCTTTCAAGATATTTTTCCTATAAAGAACATATTTCATTAAGAAAAAAAACTTCACATATTGTTGTTGAAGGAAGATGCCGAAACCAATATTTCGGCGCCAACAGCAATTTTCTGGCGCACGATTACAGAAATTTTTCTTCTTACGAAGTAAGTGCAAGAAAGTAAACTAGAGATGCTACAAAATCGCACAGACTTTTTCGTAGTAAAGTTTTCTAATGTACTGGTGTGGATTGGTACTGTACAGTCATGTCCCTCCTTCTTGCCTGCTTCCGTCAATTGCGGTCAAAGAAAGTTTTTTTGAAATTTTTGCAACTTTTCGGTTTCCTGATACTAGAACCTAAATTATATTTTAAGAATATTAAAAAAGGCTATAACGTCGTCCTAAATAGCAATTTTCATTGACAAATTTGAAGCCGTTTTTAAGAATATGACGATTAAGCATTACTGTAAATGCGAAATTTGAAGCTCCTTTTCACAAGAATCTATTGAGTTTTCGAAAAACTTCAATTGTAATCATTTGAAGTATTTCCACTTACAAATGCAATAATGCATACAAACGGATGGAAATGTGTATATTAATGCCATGAGATATTTCAAAAAACGTATATAGTGTAATGTTTGAAAAAACAAAAGAATACAGCAAAATGAACGTTATGTCATATTAAACAGTGCAATTAACACTATCCATTGGAAAATTCTGAAGAAAAAATTTGAGACAATGTTGAGAAAATGGCGTTTGACCGTTTCTGAAAATGCGGAATTTTGAGCTCAGTTTTAAAGAAAACTAGAGTTTTCGCGAACCTTTATTTGACAGTTGTAATCGCCCATTTGTCGGTTTCATTGATTTTTGAGAAGCACTCGAGAACGTCAAGATATGACAAGATGGAATTATAGTGTTACCGAATTGCAAGAAATCGCGCCAGCAGCAAATGGTATCCCCTGCGAGAATTTATTAAGGTTTCTGAACGCACTCGCGTAGAATAGAACGAGAACCAATCAAAAATCACCCTTGAAAATATAAGCACTAGCGCAAAGCACCGCTACGAAAAGCTCTCTCTTTTGCTGCCGACCACCGATCTGGATGCACCGAAATTGTTCGTGTTGGACGTAGAGGAGAATTCGCCGTATTTCGACGATAAGAAGCTTGAAAAAGGTAATTCGTCTCATCATGTTGAAATAATGATACCATGTATGAGAGAATTGAGAATTTTAAATCATGAATATTTTGATAAATTCACGTGAACATATAACGTAGAAATATACTATTTTTCTATCAATGAGGAAATAATATATTATAGCGTTTGAGAACGTATACTGAAGTAGAAAGCATGTGCTATAGGAAATGTTTCTTTCTATTTCCAGCTTTTTTTGTCTTTCGACTTGGCTTACCACCTCAGAAATTCATTACGCCCAGAGATTGCGATCATATTGTATAAAATTCGAAGGACTGTGGTAGCCATTCACCAGAGGACGCGTACGCCGAAGCAAGGGGTTGCCACGACCTTGAAAGGATCTGGGTCGCCGTCGCCGCTCCAAGCTGAGGAAATATTTCTTCGAGACGAGTCGGGAGTCAGAAAACGTCACTAGAAATTCTCAAAAAAAGGAACTGTTTAAAGAAACGAGAATTATTCTACATAGATAGAATTCACTTACAGACGTATATAGTCGAGTAATTATATTAAAATAATTTAAACGTAATGTTTTACAATATTGCAGTCGTAAAAGGAAGCCAGATAGCTAATTCATGAATTGAAACAATAATGCATGAAGAATTGTAAAAAACCTATTTTTTCATTTTTATATTAACGATAATATTTGTTTTTTAGTGTGTGTTTTCAATTTATTGTTTAATCGTTTTCAAATTGTTCAAAACCAATAATTAGTAAAAGAGTTATTATTGATTGTACGTTCATTGCATAACGATATATTTTTATTTGCTGGCTAAATTGTATAAAGTAATAATCTACGTGAAAGTGAAACAACGTCTTGTATATATTTCATTCACTATTCAAGTTACAATTTCTTTGAAGGTGTATGTAAGGGGTATTTTGGTATGCGATTCTTTTTCAGTAGTTTGTGTTTCCATGTATTATTGTCTTGTGTACAGGTATTTTATTGTGTTTTTTGTGAAGTAAAGGGTAATATAATTTTATGTAAAGTGATTATGCAAGTGTTAAAACGCAACTGCAGTTGTTAGGTAATCACGTAATTGCTAAAGGTAGAGCAAGAGATAGATTTTTTTTCAATGCAATGTGTAAATGCTAGATAACATTGTATTCAAGTATTTAACAGTATATATCTAGAACTCTGTTCAGAGTTAAAAGATTAACTTGCCTATGTTTCATTTATTACAAAAGCAGGTTAAAAAACGAACCCACTCCTGTAAGGCAGTTAGGACATATAAAACCATTCCTAATTTTTGGTGTGACATTGTCATAACAAGTCACAGGTCAAGTAATACTATTAGGTTACTTGAGTGACCCGCTGTAGGATTTTTAGTGAATATAGTGAAAAGGTAGAGCGGTCACATAGTATTTAAAGTACATGTACTCATAAATTTAATAAAATGAAAAAATCGCCTCTGGCGAAATATTTCCGACATAAAAGATAAGCAAAAAAATTACATTTTTGGAATTTTTGGAAAAACAAAAGATTGGAGCAATCGGATAAGGTGCATTTGGTACTATCCCTCCGAGAATTTTAAAGAAAAAATTTCGAGCCGTTTTTGAGAAAATCTTGTTTTTGTAATTTTTTTAAAATTCCAAATAGTTCACGCTCTATTGCATGAAAATTATTAAAATTTTGAAGAAAGTCAGCATTAGCTTAATGAAAATTCTGTCTTCAATTTTATAGTTGTAGGAAGACGTCGAAAAATCAAACTTGGAAATTTTGGAAAATTCACAGTTAACCGTTAAAATGTGACTTATTACATCAATATAAGTGTACTTTACTCTGTTCTTAGAAGGAATTTTTAAAAAAAATGAAGCCGTTTTAGAGAAAATTTTGAAAATGTCTGGGGTGCTTCATGTAAAGTACCCGCAAATTTTAAAGAATGATGTTCAAAATTTCAAAGCTTCAACTAGAGCTAGAGGTACAGGGGTTCCTTTAATTAGGAAAAGATCGTACGTGTGGTTTAGGTGCTAAATTTGTGCACATGCGACAGACACTTATAGACGGACGAATGGACAAGACGGACGAATGGACAAGACGGACGAATGGACAAGACGGACGAATGGACAAGACGGACGAATGGACAAGACGGACGAATGGACAAGACGGGCGGATGGACAAGGCGGACGGATGGACAAGGCGGACGGATGGACAAGGCGGACGGATGGACAAGGACGGATGGACAAGGACGGATGGACAAGACGGACGGATAGACAGACGGACGAACGGATAGACAGACGGACGGACAGATAGACAGACGGACGGACAGATAGACAGACGGACGGACGGATAGACGGACGGACGGACGGATAGACGGACGGACGGATAGACGGACGGACGGACGGATAGACGGACGGACGGACGGATAGACGGACGGACGGATAGACAGACGGACGGACGGACGGATAGACGGACGGACGGACGGACGGACAGACGGACGGACAGACAGACGGACGGATAGACAGATGGACGGATAGACAGTTGGACGGATAGACAGACGGACGGATAGACAGGCGGACGGATAGACAGGCGGACGGATAGACAGGCGGACGGATAGACAGGCGGACGGATAGACAGGCGGACGGATAGACAGGCGGACGGATAGACAGGCGGACGGATAGACAGGCGGACGGATAGACAGGCGGACGGATAGACAGACGGACGGATAGACAGACGGACGGATAGACAGACGGACGGATAGACAGACGGACGGATAGACAGACGGACGGATAGACAGACGGACGGATAGACAGACGGACGGATAGACAGACGGACGGATAGACAGACGGACGGATAGACAGACGGACGGATAGACAGACGGACGGATAGACAGACGGACGGATAGACAGACGGACGGATAGACAGACGGACGGATAGACAGACGGACGGATAGACAGACGGACGGATAGACAGACGGACGGATAGACAGACGGACGGATAGACAGACGGACGGATAGACAGACGGACGGATAGACAGACGGACGGATAGACAGACGGACGGATAGACAGACGGACGGATAGACAGACGGACGGATAGACAGACGGACGGATAGACAGACGGACGGATAGACAGACGGACGGATAGACAGACGGACGGATAGACAGACGGACGGATAGACAGACGGACGGATAGACAGACGGACGGATAGACAGACGGACGGATAGACAGACGGACGGATAGACAGACGGACGGATAGACAGACGGACGGATAGACAGACGGACGGATAGACAGACGGACGGATAGACAGACGGACATTTTGAAAAGAACTAATTTTTCGCTATCACTGGACCCCAAAACGTGTATTTCTGTAGAAATCTCGAAATCCACTTTCCGCATCATTACATAACTTTCTCTATGCTACGTATATTACTCCCGTATATATGTATGTATACGAGAAAGTAAAATCCCGATCCGATGGCCGAGATCGTTAAGGCAGTAGTGCAGTAGCGGTCTCGGAACAGAGGATCGCGGGTTCGAATTCCAACTCGGTCATGCATGTTTATGTGAGTATGTGTTGTCCATACGTGTTCTTCCTACAGTTTCTCCTACAGTTTAAAAATCTAAGTGGTCACTACTTGACCTGGATGATGCAAAGCAACCTTAATAAAAGACAAAATCATGTTTTCTTGTGCAATAGTTGCAAACCTGGTATTGTTGTAGGCGGTTTAATCAGAAATACACAGGTAGTGTTGTAATGGGTGGCATTCCTCCTTCCCAATGCACCGCGTGCTGCGCCTCACGCTTCTTTCCCACACCTGGCTGTCTTTCTCAACAGACTCTGCCTAGTCGCTCCGTCAGCGGACACTGTGATGGGGAGACCTGACGTACAAATTCTTCGCCCTCCTCACGCGACGTCGATCCAAATTATCACAAAATCCACTTGCCCTTCCCTGGGGCAGATAGAGCCATCAAAGGCCCATCATAACGACGGGGGCTTACGCGAACGTTCGAAATTAGCCCCTCGCGTCTTCAAATCCGTGGACTTTCCTAGTAGCACTGAAATAGTTCTTCAATAGCCTACCACACGTAGCAGTACTGGGCATAGATAAAGAGGGGGTATGGTTGAGTCTACCACAGTATCTTTCCGACCAAACTTCGAGAAACTCTAATCCTGCAAATAACAACCATCCCGTTTGATCATGTGTTGAGAGCATGTAGTAGACGAACGGGGAATTGTGCTAAGGGGTTATACGCTCCAGGAACCTAAGAGAAAAGAGCGATTTCTTTTACTATACGAATACGACAGGCAGTTATAAACGAACTAGGTCACAATCCTTAGGAAAGATTTCCTATTAGATTTTAACGAGGGGACTTTTTACCATCTTATCCGGTTAGAACATTTATCAGTAATGCTAATTCGTTCCGTGATCTGGTGGAATGTATTTTCTACACACGCCAAGACATCTGATGATTGTCAATGTGTGTTGCCAGTCACGTTTCAAGCATCTATTTATTATTAAACGCCACCTCCTCTTTTTGAAAATGTAATTCTACTTCAGGTATAATACTAAATTAAGTGGCCAGCAGCAGCGAACATTCTGCTTACTAATTGAACACAAAATTAAGTTCATTATACTACGCGTTCAGAATTTTTTCAAATTCAGCCTTCATACTGCTCGTTGTTTATATTTCTCGAATATTCAGTCCCGCCTGAGATATGACGTAATATTCTGGGGAAATACATCTTATAGCTCCAAGAATTTTAGAATACAAAAGGAACTGTACGAATCATAAGCAAATCCTACCCACGTGATTCTTGTAAGCCTCTCTTTATTAATCTAGGAATTTTACCATTACCTTGGCTGTTGATTTACGAATCAGTTTCTTTGTCAAAAATCACATATTTAAGGGTGGTAATATATTTTCAAAAAAACATATGTCTATAATTATAACACTCGACTTAATAATCATATTCATCAGGTGACAGTATGAACAGCTCACTACAAAAAAATTCTCAGAAAATACATGTACATTATTTTACAACACATTGCCAGATGACATTAAACGATTAAATTGATGGAAAAGTTTAAATCCAAAGTAAAATCGTCTCTGCTGCATAACTGTTTCTATACAATTAGAGACTATACTGAACATTAAAAGGAAAGAATCATGTATTTGAACAGTCGTATTATTTACGTAATATTTAACGTATTATTTACCATTGGGACTGTAAAATTCTAAACAACCTATAAGAAGAATTGTGCCGCAGCTTCTGGGTCAAAGACCTCCATCTCAGGTTTTTTGTTCAGTTTCCCTGATCCTTTGAGCAAATGGTGAGATGGTCCCTTGTTTTGCTTCTTGATATAAATGCAACTTCATTATCTATGCACGTCTTCCAGAATTCAGTGTGAAATATAGTTATTCAAATTATCGATCTCCACGTTGTCGCGGCAGGAAGTGTTATTCCTAGACGACGGACATGATGAGAGTTACCAGCCCAAATTTATCACTGATCTACTCTTTAAAATAGATTTTATTACATCCGAACATATATTTTGTTAACAATCCTTGCATAAAACGCTCATTTTCTTTCTGTATTCAAAATTCAAGTAGATATGGCTTAGGATATGGATCACAGAATTATGAAAACATGCACAGAATTTATTTCTCTCCGTAGCACGTCACACACGGTTTTTAACTGTTTTTGACGTAAAATAAGTAACCAAAACCACAGAATATGGTTTTACAAAATGTAGCACGCACACTGCTCAAGAATAACAAATAAAATACTATCGTTTAACACAGCAAACAATTAAATATTTTAACATAAAAATTCTTCACGAATACTGCAATAACTTTAATTACACGTTGTTAACTATATACATTATTTACATACAACCTACAATGTTCTATACCACATTGTGCATATACACCCTACTATTCTTTACATACCAAGAATATAAAAATGAATTGTTCCTTTCGCAATTCGTAAACAGCAAATACTTAACGACTCAAAGCCTCTTTGCCTCTTGCTTGGAACGTTGCTGTCACATAACTTTAGCATGTTGGAAGTAGAGACGCACAGAACATGACAACTCTATCGGTACGTGCAGTATGGGAATAGGCGGAAAAGCACAATCAAATATTTGTGTTTATAGTGAAACTTTAAACGGTTTTATTGTGTTTTTTTATTTTCTCCTTGTTCCTCGATTTCTAAAGAAATTATAAACGTAACTCTCACAACGCCACAAGCTGCAAAATTTTCTTTCAATTCTTGCGCCCATTGAAAATTAGTTATTACTAATTATTATTACTACATGTGAATGTATTTTTCGTAATTCGTGTGTGTAAATCGAAACCATGGACATCTCTCGCGTGGGTGAAAGCTGCGTAGTTTTTTCTCATCAGAAATTAGACCACCATGCTGACCTTTCCCGTCATGTTAACGTATTGTACGTGATATATATCTCACAAAGGTCCTATTTAACGAATACTATGCCATTTTTTATTCAATTTAATAATCAATTTTATTCTAACATTTACGAGATATTTTAGATAAATACTTTTATATTCAAAGAAAGAATGTTCAGTGACATATTTTGCAAGTGATTTCTAATTCATATACGTGTGTATCATAATTTATCATTATTGCGTGCATCATAATTTATTTATCATTATTGCGTGCATCATCATTTATTTATCATTATTGCGTATATCATAATTTATTTATCATTATTGCGCGGATCATAATTTTCTAATTTATTAATTTCATGCATTTTGCAAAAATCACTAATTGATATACGTATGTGCCAATGTGTGTTAATTTTTAAGTGCAATACATGGTTAAAATATGTTGTGGTCGAGTGCGTCCATTCTATCATAAAATGTAGCTAATGGGCTCTGGTTCGCTTCCGCGAATACGTGGAAATAATGTAATGAAGTGGCTAGTGCGATTGGATTGCTTCCTGAAATTCACTTTTTAGTGAGAGTGTTTAAAAGGGTGGAAAAATCTACTCTCTAATAACAGCTTTATTCCGTAATTCAAATGAATATATTTAAATAATTTCATTCTTGACGAGACTTCCATTAGATTAATATCAAATGAACAATTATATATTATTGTGGCAGCAGGAGAGAATTATATATGGGACACTCCACCCCAAATCTGACATACATTTTGGAATGTTTTCCAACATTCTGGAACATTTTTAGGTCTTTTAAACAACTTTGTCCTAAAGTAACCACTACAATTGTTTTAATTGTAAAGGCTGATTATAGGACAATCACGTGAGGACAACACGAACACACAAACACCCATGTCCGAGTCGGGATTCGAACCAGCGAAACTTCAAGCCGAGGAAGGTGCGGCTCTTCAGCCTTAGCGACCTCGGCTACCCGGCCGTCTCTGCAGCTGCTTTTTTTTTTTACATTTGTTGCATCAACTCACGACGCAACGCGTCTCCTAACCCCTTTTTGGGTGTTAAGCGCTATTGGAGTAATCCTGCGTTACTTTCTACATTAAATCTGGAGTAATCCTCCGTTACTGTAGATATTTCTGTCCGTCAAGTCTCGTCGCGGTCTGCTGTCAAGAGATACCAGATACAGAGAAAGGGAGACCAGATAGCATCTCCGCGTACGCACCTCTCACCACGCGCTCCTGCATCACTACACAGTGGCCAGAATTGGGAAGGAATAAGGAGGGGTAGGATGTTAGGACACTTCACAGGGTCTAGCCCTTATGAAGCAGCCAAACTCGTTTTGTTGGAACAAATTTTACATTAGATTCGACGGGAATCGAACCCGGATCTCTTTGATGAAAGGCAAGCGACTTTGCTCTGCGCCACGAGATGGCTTTGTTACTAGCTAAATATCGTATAAAAATTAAATTAAATTATGTGTACGGTTTTTGTGTTGATACTTTCTCAGTACAATGTGCAATGTGCTCTCTGCGCAATTCTAGAAGAAAAGACCGATTACTCCTTCGTAAATGTACCTCTGTGAGGGGAAAGTTGAATAGAAGAGTTAAACCTGAATGTGAACTAGAACTATATTTCTTCTTGTATTCGATGTAAATACTGGCGGGGCATCAACAACTTGAAGCAACACCGAAGAATTTGAACAACTTAGATAGGACTTAAAAATTCAATAAACACCTACAAAAAATAGGCCAAAAGATGAATGTACGCATCAACATTATTTTAAAACAGGCGGGAACAATATAGGGGCAGCGATATTCCGATACTTAGGTTATAATTTCCAGCATTAGTCTTTAGCTTTGGGAAACAATGTGTTTCATTTCAGACATAGCACATCTACGTAAATATATGTGGAGGTACATACCAACGAAGCCATCTGATTCTTTACCAGGTTTTTTGTTTACAGTTAGTTTACAACGTTTTATAATTATTTTGTTTGCCCGTCTTCGTGAATATTCATCAGCGCCGCTACGACGAAAGAATATCTTAAACCAGGCATATAGATCAATTTGGGTTTCTGTTCCGATACTCGGGCCGAAATTTATTTCTTTTAAATTTTATTTTACGTCAAAAAACAGCTAAAACTGCGTATGACGTGCTATGGGGAAAAGTGAATTGTGTGAACATTTTCAAAATTCTGTGATCCCTACACTAAGTCAAATATTACTTAAATTTTGAATTTTTGAAAGGGAGAAAAAAAACTCCCATGTAATAAAATCTATTTTCAAGGATAAACAAGCAATAAATTTTGAATTTTGAAAGGGAGAAAAAAAACAAAAAAACTCCCATGTAAAAAATCTATTTTCAAGGGTAAATAAGCAATAAATTTTGAATTTTGAAAGGGAGAAAAAAACAAAAACTCCCATGTAATAAAATATATTTTCAAAGATAAATAAGCAATAAATTTTGGCTCTTATTACTTCCTGCCGCGACAACATGGAAACGATAATTTGAATAATTGTATTTCCCACTGAATTCTAGAAGACATGCACAGAAAATGAAGTTACATTTATGTCCAGAAGCAAACCAAGGGCCATCTCAGCATTTGCTCAATGGATCAGGGAAACTGGACGAAAAACGGGAGTCCGGAGCCTTTGACGTAGATCGGTTTAAACGGTGAGGGAGGCTGGAAGTCCGGCTGGGGGCCGGTGAGATTGCCCTGATGGCCCCAAACACTGTGTGACAGTAAGAAACGCATAAAACCTGATCGAGATGGGGGTCATTGACCCGTTAGCTGTGTTACAATAGTTGTTACAGGTTGTTTATACTCATTTATACAGTCCAAATGGTAAATAATGCATTATGTATCATTGTTAAAATTAATGTTACTTTTCTTTTGATGCTCAGTATAGTCTCTAATTGTATAGAAACAGTTATGCAGCAGAAACGATTTCACTTGGGATTTAAACTTTTCTATTGAATTTAATCGTTTAATGTCATCTGGCAAAGTGTTGTAAAATAATGTACATGTATTGTATGGGAATTTTTTGTAATGAGCTGTTGATACTGTCACCTGATGAATATGATTTCTACGTCGAGTGTTATAGTAATAGAATTCGGCATTTTCTGCAAAAATATTCCCGCCCTTGAGCAAGTCATTTTTTACAAAAACCACTGATTCGTAAATAAACAGACACGGTAATGGTAGAATTCCTAGATTGATGAAGAGAGGCTTACATGAATCACGTGGGTGGGATTTGGTTATTATTCGTACAATTCGTTTTTGTAATCTAAAAGTCTGGGAGCTATAAGATGTATTTCCCCAAAATATTATGCCATATCTCAGGCGGGAATGAACATTCGCGAAGTATACACAACGAGCAGTATGAAGGCTGACTGAATTTGCAAGAATTCTGAACGCGTAGCATAATGAACTTAATTTTGTGTTCAATTCATTTAAATGGACGTTCCATTTAAGGTTTGACTGAATTGAGAGACCTAAAAATGTTGTTGCCTTAACATCAGTCAATGGTACACTGTTCATTTTCAATGAAGCACAGAATTGTTTATTTGACATGGAAAACTGCATTAAAACCGTTTTCTTTTCGTTATTAATTTGTTATTTCGGAACCAAGATGAAACATCTGATATTGTACTATTTACGGTTTCTTTATTGCAAAGGATGTTCGTATCATCTGCAAAGAGAACCGTTCTTCCGTTTCGAATCGTCGAGGGCATATCGTTTACGTAAAGTAGGAACAGAATAGGGCCTAAAATCGATCCTTGAGGAACTCCACATGCAATGGGCAAAGAGTCGGAAAGGTGCGTACGTACATTTCATTGGGATAAAACGTCTATAGAGGAACCTCGGACCGTTTTACTCGAAAGTTAAGTTTGACAACACGGGTCTAAACCTCAAATATCCCAGTTTCATTTTGAAAAAAAAATTTCAGATTTGCAGAAAAATGCCCGTGTTCATGTTTTAGTTTCAGTCCTTGAACTGAAGTAAATTGAGAAAACTGGTCCACATTGCTGTTTGCAGTGTACCTTTTTAGAATATAAGCTGAAAAATGAAAATATAAAATATTTGAAATGTAATCGCATTTACACAAGTATATTTACCAACTAAAATATTGAAGTCGTAGGCTTCCGTGATCAGAGCCTTCTGAGTACTCTTTACGGACGCCGCGTCAAAAGCTGTAATGCCAACATTTCGACTATCTTGTCGTGGGGTTCCTGACGGATGGTCTGCGCCAGAGTGGTCGGCGCTCGGGTTTATAGACAGGTGCTGTCGAGTGGGATTGTTTAAACACGTCGGGCACTCAGGGAACCGACCGTCAGCGTGGAAGGGGGCGAATCGGACGGAACGGGCGTGATTGGACGGACGGCAAGGAAGGTCAGGAGTCGGACGGCAAGGTGCGGTTTGTTATCGGACGACAAGTGCCAGTCCGGGGTCAGACAACATGGAGCGATCTGACTATGAGGGCACCCGCATGTCAGTACTTAGTAATGACCATTATGGTATCATGGAGGCGCAACCCTGTATCGCCGTTGATGTTTTGGGGATATCTGGCAATTTCCATTTCTACTTTTAACGAACGATCTCTGGCTAGCACGTTAGTATCTTCAAACAGTAAGTCGTGTCCAGGTTCCCGTGTGTGCTGGGCGACAGCGGAGCGTTGAACATTTATGTTTTTAAATGGCGAATACGTTCGCGTAGTTTTTCTTCTACCGTTCTGCCTGTTTCGTCAAAATAATTACAATCATAGCTAGCTGCATGTTACGGCGTATATTCCTGCTGTTTGGAGTGACAGAAACTGGTCCTTAAGCCGCACTTAAGTTTGTTCGAGCTTCGGGTGGCCCCTGTAGATCGTCTTCACTCGGAACCGTCTCAGCAGTTCCCCAATGCCAGTAATACTCCGGATGTAAGGGAGTGCAACTTTTGCTTTGTCAGTTTCCAAGGTGCTGGCTTCTCTGGATGCTGCCTGGTCGTGCGCGAGTCGTAAGGTCATGTGCATTGTGTGTCAGTTGCATCCATTGGCTGCGAATGTCTCCTTAAGAAGAATGTCCCGCTGAGGAGGGAGGCTCTTTGCAGATTCTGGCCGCCTGGATGGCGAGAGTTTTCAGGACGCCGTTCTTCGCTGCAGTATGGTGGTGCGATTCTGCGTGGAGGTAGCGGTTAGTATAAATAGGTTTTCTATTGAACGTGTGTCCCAGGCTGCCGTCGTTCCGCCTGCTCGCCAAGGCGTCGAGAAAACGCAGTCCGTCATCCTTCTCCATCTCCAAGTTGAATTTGATCTCGGGTGAGCGCTGTTGGGGCGGTCTAAGAAATCCTAGAGGATCTACAGAAAACCTAATTAAAAATAAATACAAATTTTCAGACTGGCCTGTTCTCTTCTGACCTGCCCTGTCCTACATTTCAACATCCTTCGACACCATTCATAAAACTTCATTGATCTGCCGGACACTAATTTGTATAAGTACAGTCTTATTATGAGTAATTAAATTCTATAGTGTCATACTTCACTGGTACTTATTCTCCAATTTTCTAACAGATATTGCAAGGAGTGGTTTTGAAAATCTCTTATTCCAATCTCTTAGAGATCTACTGACAGATGAAAATTTTCTATACACCTATATATATATATATATATATATATATATATATATATATATATATATATATATATATATATATACACACCCTTATCGCACCTTTCGAGAAGGAAGGTTTAATCACTGCCGAGAGAACTGAAGAATGATAATATCAATAACAATATGCTCCACTGAGTTCTAGAAACGTACACAGGTAATGAAGCTACATTTACATCCAGATGTAAAACAAGGGTTCTGTCAGCATTTGTTCAAAGTATCAAGGAAACTGGAAGATAAACATGATTGACTCAGAAGCTGAGGTGCATTACTTGTTACAAGCTCATTTTTTTAGAATTATACAGTATAAATGGTAATCAATACATTAAATATTGTAAAAATAAATATTACAAACCTTTTTAATTCTGAGCGTAGCCTCTAATTATGTAGAAAGAGTAAAGTATCAGGAAATATATTACTTAGTACTTTGTATCGATTGTAATCGTTTAATGTCTTCTGCAATTGTGTTGTGAAATGTTGTACATGTATGTGATCTATTGTTTTACTGAGCTGTTGATAGTGACACACGATGAGTATGATGACTACGTCATCGAGTGTTATACTTATCAGAAATCTGTATGGGCGGAAAGTATGTTTCTGCATTTGAGTTAGTCTTTTTTGAGAAAAAAATCACTTCTTTTCACTACACGTGTATGTAATCTCGACAACAGTTTCCAATAAGTGATTTATACCGAACATTATCTTATGCTTTGCCAAAAATCATCTATGACTACATCCATCACTTCCCCCTGTCAACTGCGTCGTCAAGGTCTTAAAAGGGGGAACTACTTGGATTTCGCAAAAGAATATATTTGTAATCATATTGCTCGTAAAATTACATTTGTTTTTCCCATTCTCATGGTATATACTCGGATTTTACACTGTGACAAATTCATGGGATACCTCCTAATATCGTGTCGGACCTCCTTTCGCCCAGCGAAGTGCAGGAACTTAACGTGGCATGGGTGGCATTGGGAGTCCCCCGTAGAAATATTGAGCCATCGTGCACAAAAAAACCTTGCCCGGTGCAGGTTCTTTGTGCACGAATTGACCTCTCGATAATGTCCCAAAAATGTTCAATGGATTTCATGGAGGTGATCTGGTCGGGTAATTTGGGTGCCCAAATCATTCGCTCGAATTGTCCAGAATGTTCTTCAAACCAATCGCGAACAGTTTGGGCCCGGTGACATGGCGCATCGCCATCCATAAGAATTCGTTGTTTGAGAATTTGATGTTCATGAATGACTGCAAATCGTATTCAAGTAGCGGTAAATCGTTCACATAACCGTTTCTAATCAATGATCGGTTCAGTTGAACCAGAGTACTCATTCCACTCCATGTAAAAACAGCCCACACCATTATGGAGCCACCAACAGCTTGCACAATGCCTTGTTGACAACTTGGGTCCATTGTTTCGTGGGATCTGCGCCGCACTGGAACCCCACCATCAGCTCTTACCAGCTGAAATCGGGACTCATGTGACCAAGTGACGGTTTTCCAGTCGTCTATGATCCAATCGATAAGGTCACGAGCCCAGGTAAGGCGCTTTCGGCGATGTCGTGCTCTTGGCAAAGCCACTCGCGTCGATGTTTTCTGTCAAAGCTCATTAAAGCCGAATTTCGCCGCATTCTCCTAACGGATACGTTCGTCGTACCTCCCACATTTATTTCTGCTGTTATTTCATGCAGCATTACTTGTCTCTTAGCACTGCTAACTATATGCAAACGCCGCTGTTCTCAGTCATTACGGGAAGGCCGGCGGTCACTGCGATGTCCCAGATGAGAGGTTCTTCCCGAAATTAGGTATTCTCGGCAGACTGTTGACACTGTGGATGTCGAAATATTGAATTCCCAAACGTCTTCGGAAATGGAATGGCCCCATGCGTCTATCTCCAACTACCATTCCGCGTTCAAAGTGTCTTATTTCCCGTCGTGCGGACATAATCACGTCAGAAACGTTTTCAAATGAATCACTTGAGTACAAATGAAAAAACTGCTCTTTTATTCCTTTTGTACGTGATACTACCGCCATCTGTATATTCGCATATTGCTTACCACGAATTTTGTCACCTCAGTGTTACTCTTCCACTCATTTACACACTGCTGAAGTGAGAGATACTGGCCGATTATTAGACATTTTCATTTTATCGGCGCTTTTGAAGTCTGTAAGCTAGCTGATTCCAGACCGACGGCACACTTCCATTGTTAATATAAACGCTAAGCAGATTAGTAGCATCGGATAACCAGCCTATTTATCAATTTTGATAATATCTGACGAGATTTCATCTGATCCATGGGACCTTCCATTTGCTAATGAATTCAAGCTTTTTGCAAAGCCCTTTGCTTCTAGTTTGAATTGATTAACTAAACAAATGAAATAACGGAACTTGTAAGAATCCAGTTTAAAATACCGATACGAAACATTTATTTTAAACATTTGGCCCCGGTATTCAGTGAGCGTCTGTAAGAGCGTTATTTATATCCCGAATTTTCAGAATTTCCTCCTTATATCCTTTGTAGTATTTACGGACATAAGTGGAGAAACCCGATCATTTGGTTTTATCAGACGCTAGTATATTTTGCAAAAATAATTACTGCGCGCTATCTTTCCAGTTTCCAATTATCAAGACAGTTTATTGAAAAGTATTATAAGCGCGGCGCGGCAATGTCTGGAGCTAAAAGCTTTACTTATTTTACTTTTTAAGTGTATTTTAGGAATGAAATATACTATTAAGATCTATTTTTCACAAAACTTGAACGGAACCAACTTTTTAAAAGTTTTTTTCAGCTATTGCTTTAATCGCTGCCCATAGTCATTTCATACTCCCTCTGTTTGTACAAAATCTGCGTATTTTTACCTTAAGTATCCATGTTCGATACATTAATCTCCAAACAGAATTTCGAAATAGTTTTCAATTCAAATGTTCCTAGCATTGATAGACGTCTTTACGCAAAGAAAACATTCCCCACCTCTTTTTTCTATTTCTTCGGTACACTTGATAATTTGATCGTGAGTATTGTAAATTCGAAACGTAATCACTTTATTGTGGTATTGTTTCACATTGTCGCGTTCTCAAGAATCAATGAAATTCTAAAAATACATTGGAGCTCTCTAAAAACTGTTCTTCACCTCTCAATTGATATTCGAGACTGTCGTCGCCTCAATGACCGCCTCCTGCATTGAGGCAGTCGTCTCAATATTTAGCCCCTCCATCGCAGCCCTTACTGCGATGTCCCCTTTTAACAAGTCAGTCATCCAGAGACTCAGTTCCTCTATCGTTTCAGATATCACATCTGGCTGATCCCTGCGATGCCACATCTGGCTTAGCTGCACCATCGCTGCAGTCCTCTCGATGCCCAGCTCCATCGCCGCAGTCCTCTCGATGCCCAGCTCCATCGCCGCAGTCCTCTCGATGCCCAGCTCCATCGCCGCAGTCCTCTCGATGCCCAGCTCCATCGCCGCAGTCCTCTCGATGCCCAGCTCCATCGCCGCAGTCCTCTCGATGCCCAGCTCCATCGCCGCAGTCCTCTCGATGCCCAGCTCCATCACCGCAGTCCTCTCAATGCCCATCTCCATCTGCGCAGCCGCCCCGCAAACTTTCTCCTCCGTCGCCGACGACCAGAACAGTTTTATCAGTCATGAGCCGTGTAATTATGACAGAATAAGTTCGTCATGCAGGCAGTTCAAATTTTCCCCTAGGAAAGTTCAAATAAACACAGCCCCGTGCGAGGTCTTGTCGCAGCCAATGGTTTGTGTGAACAAAGAAACTATCATTTTTTGCATGCCCATAGAAAGTCACGGATATCCCATGTTCTACGGATGCGAGCATCATCGAGTTGAACGACATTCTTGATAATACGAAGGTCACGCCTAAAGCAATGCACAGAAATTTTTCAAAAATCATTTTATTTTCTACGTCTTTGCTCTTAACAAATTTCGTAGAATCATTCTTCTCGTTTGAATTCAAATTTAGTTCACGCTGTTTCCAAAAAGTGTTGCTCTCGTAGCATTCGTTTAACATGGCTGCTGGATTAGATACTCGTTGGAAGCCACCTGTTGTGATAGAATTCCTGTGCTGAGAGAATGATACAATGACGATTCCAAAGAAGTTAAAAAATGTGTACGGAGATGATGCTGTTGATCGCAGTGGGTAGACTTCCAGGTTATCTGGGGAATTGAGGCAAGCAAATACTCGGGATCTCTCCTGCAGCGGCAGACCGCGCTCTTCACATTCTTCGGACAATGTACAGCGCCATCAAAAACTCATTTTGGATGACAAACGTGTAACCGTGTAAGAGTTGTCAATAAATGTTGTAACTCCGACGGTTGGTCGCACCTACCTGGGCTCGTGTTGCCGGCTAGCTCAGGAGGCGAGTAGAGCCTGAAATTTAGATGGTGGACGGACGTGGCTACGTGATAGAGGTCAATTAAAATAAAATTTTAAGAGAAAATAAATTTAATGAGAAATTTAAAAAAATATAAAAATTAGTAGAAATAATTTGTCATTATCTGGGATCAGTTTCAAACCCTTGCTTTTTATCATGCAGTCTTAAAACTAATACCATTAAATCTTATGATTATTGCTTGGAACAAATAAAGAAAAACTTAAACAGAGATGCACTTACAAAATTACAAGAAAACGGCCAATGCGCGGCCAGCATCTTCTGAATATTGAATATAGTCCAGGTAAGCCTGAAGGGCGTGATAAATGTTCGTTTTGTTTGTCGGAGCTCGACAAATAACTAAAATCACCATGTCCGGCAGAAGAACTCGCTGGGGTGAACGGCCTCCAAACAAGCAAAACAGCTGGGCTCCTTTTTTTCTGGACAGCACGTCCCTTGGGTGACGGAGAAGGGTTTCTTCTCGTAGCCTGCTTCCCATTCAGAAGAGCAAAACCAACAGCTGTGACGTCTGCGGCAGCGGTGACGACAGTTTATAAGTCCGAACGTCAGAATAAAACACGATACTCGTCGGAAGAATTATCACCGACTTCACTAATTATCGTAGTCGCGTAACTTGCGACACTTGGCGCGGGCGTAAACTAGCAGAGATAAAATAGAATAACAAAATTGAATAAAGTTCCTTTTCATCTACCTAACACTCGGTGTGTTAATAACACCTCTGCGCTTTTATCACGCTAATTTGCTCTACCCTAGCGCCCACACACTTCTGCCTCACACGGCTCTGAACGCTTCTCTGAACACTCCGTCCGGCGACCTGAACGCTTCTGACCTGCACGACTCTAGCGCCTCCGCGCTTCTGATTCTCCTTCGCGCTTCGCGTCGCCCACACACTTCTCCCTCCCCCAATTTCTACGAATGTTCTAGAACTTTCTGCTGAATTTTTAGAAGGCGTGACGTTACTGGGCGAAAGTTACTACACCGTACATGATTTTACACCAATCAGATTACACGTTTCTCCGGTAATTTGATGGAATTTTCCAGAGACAGCCGAAAGCGCTTTCTCGCACACTTCCTATAAACAAACCTGAGCGGTCTTCTGAAATTCCTCCGAGCAGCGTAATCGATGGTCCCCTGGGGAGATCCCAAGGCACGTGTAACATCGCTCGTCCGAGGCGACGCCAATAAGTCGCGTTTGCAGCTGCGCGGAACTAATTGACCCATTCACTGCCTACGGGAGGCGCACCCGGTTGCAACACACACACACACACTGCGGAGAAGTTATTACAAAATAAATGTGTTTATTTCCGAATCTGATATTTGGTTACGTCACAATGTGGAGTGTGCATAGACTATTGAAAATGGAAATGAGAAGCAAGTGTGAGTAGACTATTGAAAGATATGCAGTTGAAAAAGGTGTGTGCCAGGTGGGGTCGCGGAGACGATGACTCCCTTGTGAGGGCTTGTAACAGTGGCTCACGCGTGCTGGCCCATACTCCTACCGTGCGGGTGAACATGCCCTTGTTCCAAACTGGCGTAAGGCAGTAGAAAGACGGAGATAATGCGGAGAGGTGACTTTTTTGTTCCTCAAAGTTGGATCAGCCTACTGTAGAGATAAAACTGGAATGGACAATATAATGCATGTTTAAAAAATTGCTGTGCATTACTTTTGGAGTGATGCTCGTATTATTTTTCCGCTAGTTACTGAGGTCAGCTGTTCGCTCATGCACGCTGTTGTTTTTTCAGTCCCAGAATCTTTAAACTTAGTTCGATAATTTCTTGCTGAGCTTGCGCTCATTCTTACTAGAGGTTCCGCCATCTTCTTTCGCATCAGCCGCAATTGGCGCTCATGAGTGTTGACAATTCACCACCGAGACCAAAATGTTACACCATTCTGTGATTTCAAGTGGCTTCAATTACTATTGTAACAGTGTTCCGAGACTTCACGGGGTTGAACACAGAAAATTCTACAATGTCAGACGACATTTAGAAGAGGATTTTTCTATTTCATTGACTTTTAATCTCTATAGGCCAAAGGTTCAGTGTTGATAGTATCCGGAATACACATACGGTCACTCATCTACGAACACTCATCTAACACATAGGTCACTCATCTAACATAAATCGCGGTGACTTGAGCTGCTTTGTCTCCATGACTTCACGGAACGAGGTTTAGCAGTTCAACTACCTGCACCGAAAACTCGCGCGTTTAACAATTCATCATCGTTCGAAGTAATAGTCATCACTCGTACCTGCGCTATGCGTAAACAAGTAGCCACCCAGCCCAGTTGCCCGCTCGCGCTCCGTAGAACGCCATCACACCCATGCCATGAAATTTCACTTGCACTACACCGCACGCAGCTCCTCCGAAATACGTCTCTACCCGTCGATCCTGAAAACAACTGATTGGCAATGAAACATTTTAAAAAATCGTGCAAAGTTACTAATATTTCGAAAAAACTGTACATCTAATATCGCTGAGTGCATTGCGTTAAAAAGGAAATCAATATATTTAATAAAAAAGGTGAAAGATTCAAAAGATTGGAATTAAGCAATTTTCTCAAATTCAGATATTAATATCGAAATTCGAAACTATGCCATGTTTTTATGTCCACTTTGCTCCATTCGAGTAAAAAACTCAACATTGCCCAGCCATTTTAAAAAAATGTTAAACATTTTCGAGATGGTTCATATGAAGTCCCTTCAAAATACAAAGATGCATTTCAAATTCGCATGGTCTCCATTTCAGTCACATAGATTGGGGAATATTCATTTTTGGGAAAATCATTTATACGGTAGATACATTGGTGTTGTTCTTGAGCCGGACATTATCTACTTAGGTAGTTAATGAAAGTACATCGGGGTGCCATATCATAATTCAGTTTTTGTCATACTCGTATTATCATTTTAAGAACAATATTAATTATGAAACAAGATCGGTTTATGTAATAGGAATGTATAGATATTTTATGATGTTTTCGGCCAAGATATTTTTATTCAGATACTTTTACAATAATTAAAAACTCACACCACATTAAACACGTTTCAAATTTGTTTGAAAAATTGTTAAATAAAAACATTTTCTCTAAATTTAGTTTAAACCATATTTATTAAAGTATTATTTTAATTTCGAAAGTCTTTCAATCTCTCTCATATCCCCCTCTTCCTATATTTCCTTTCAAAGTTCATACAATTGGCTCGTTTCATTTTCCAAATCTGTCTTCCCTCTGATCGCTGGCGCTACGGAATGCAGAAAGGCTTCCTTGAAATAAATTTGGAACTCTTTAACTTTCTCTGAACTAGAGTAAGAAATGTAGTTTGAAAAATGAAAAAATATATTCTGAGATGTGTTCATTTGTAGCTGGCATAGATATAATTTCAATTTGTATACGTAAGTTTGACTAAAAGTTTCCAAATTAGAAAATATAACATTCTTTATGTAGATAGATTGACCTGAAGTTGGTCGACGTTTTCAGTTATTTCTCTTACATTTTGATGAAATTACTCCTAAAGAAGAGGAAAAGAAACGCCCCGAAACGTTGAGAGAAATGGAAAGACGTAAAGTTAATATAATACTTCAAAAATATGGTTTAAACTAAATTAAGAGAAAATAAGATGATTTTCATTAACAATGTTTCAAACAAGTTGTAAGTCTTTAATTTATTGTGTATGTTGTTAATTATTGTAATGATAGCCGAATGCCTCAAAAAATGTGGATGAAAAACCTATAAAATAATACCTAAATGACTGATAAATAACCTAATGTATAGACATGGCTTGATTTCTGGTGAATCGCGACGGAACGGCGTTTCGCTACTTCCGGAATAATTTTCAATTTATATAGTAAATATTTAACTTTTTTTTAAATTAATAATTAATTTGGGGTGTGTTCTGGGACCTAAAATTTTAGAAATCAAGCACTGTGTACCAGAACATTCCAAAAATAGAAATTTTTATTTCACACTCTTTAACTTCAGTAAATTTTGTGTTGAAAGTTATTTTTCGTTTCCGGTGTCTGGTGCGAAAGTATAAAGCACCTCCTCCTACTGCATTGAAACTGATAGTTATGAAATAAGGAACTAAAATTTCTCAAATTTCGCATAGAAGAAAATAGACTTCATGCTGACAATTCTTTTTACTGTTTCCAGTCCCGCTATTCAGTCGCCAAAACTCAAAATGAACAACGAGTAATCGATGATTTGGAGAGTGTCTGAGTAAAGAACGACGTATGACAAGATCGTGGTACATTAGGTGAGGCCAACCGACTTGGTGCCAAACATATTCAGGCGAGTGGAAAGGAAGCATTTGTAATCCGCACCCACTATCCTCACTAGACACAAAAGACCTGCGGACGATCAGAACGCTTAATCAATAAGACCAATCGGATTGAAAGCAGAGCGCGGCTGACCGAGCAGAGAAAGGTCGAAAAGAGGGCGGCAGGGGAACAGAGTGCCTCAGGCGCAGCGGCGAGTGAGACGGACGAAGCGAGGAGAACGAGAGAGGCGAGAAAGAATGAAGTTCTTCCGATGACCGGGTCTCTTCAGGCCGGCGGCGGCGGCGGCGGCGGCGGCGCCGCCGGCGCGGCAACCAATGAGGGGAGGGATCGTGGACTTGCCGGAAAGCGGATTAAGTCTTTTGCCCCTCCAGGACAACTAAAAAGTTCCTCGCTGCTGCTAAACGAACAGACTATTTCCCGACAACTTTCTCGTCTCACCAATGTTGTTAATCTTCATATTTCAAATGCGGAACTACGGAAAATGAACTCGGAGATTGGTATTATTATATAGTCTTCCTTGAACAGAAGCCACGATCTTTGATGTAATGTAAAAAGAAAATAAACCAGGAGTTTCTACACTAATATCAGCTGCCACTTCCACAGATAATAGAAATACTACAAATTGTACGTCAAACACAGTAAAACGAAAAGAGGAATAAATTATAACGTAACGAGAAAAGAGACGATATATTTACTGCCCAGAAGCAAATGAAGCGACTATTTTTGCTTTTGCATAAAGTACCAAGGAAAATTGAACAAAAAGCTCGATCATATGAGGGAGATCAAAGATTCTCTTTTGAAATTTTACAATGAAACACTAATGAAATATCATTGTTTTAAAATTAGATAATCTTAACTATCAAGGACGAAATGTGTTTGCAACTTTCAATGACTGAACTCACGTTATAGTAGATAGCTTATCTGATCTGTTTTGGCTTCTATGCGTTACTAACTTTTTCACTAGCTTCTCAATAGTAGTCCGATATGCAAGTTTGTTAAGCGAAAACTTAATAAATTACTTCCTACACTCTCTCGCTTATTTGCAATTTACGAATCTGTCATACGTAAACACAAATTGAAAAGAAACAGAGCTGACTACTATGACCTCACGCTAGTCTTCTCAGGACAATAAGAGACTTTTTTGATAAATTAATAAAAATGTTGAGAAGCACCAAAGACCACTTCCCTCCCCCAGCAGAATTTCTTCCCTCAGCTGGATGCATTAGAGCACCAGCTTGTAGTATATAGAAATTGTCATTTCAGTGAGTGCAGTTCGAGGTGGGAGATAGTTTTCTCATAGGATAATGGAAGCAGAAATAAACATCCAAGATGCATTCGACATTGGACAAAACACGCACCGAAAATTATAATTAGGGTAAAGCTACAGTCCGACCCAGAAAAAATGAAAATCCTGGGAAACAAATAAAAACTAAAAATTCAGAATGCATCATGTAAAGTGATACTAGAACAGAAAGGTAAATGCTATCAGCAATATGAGAAAAGTCACGAAGGAAAAATGAACAGGAAATAGAAGTAAAATGTTATATTTAAGCTACAGAAAATGCAAATTGAAAAACTGGACGCATGGAGAGCAACAAAGAGATGAATAAGTAAAAAAGTAACAAAAAATACTCAGAATCCGCGAATAAAATGGCAAAAATCGCATCATTAAACGTAATAACATTATTGGGAGGAGACAGGAGATCAGAACTGCAAAACTCACTAAATCGAAAACAGTTTGACATCTTTGATGTATCTGAGGGTAAAAGAGAAAGCAAAGTCATAAAAACCCAATGCGGACCATTTATGTTTCAGTGAGGAAACATGATGACAGAAAGGAGTTATATTTATCATAAGAGCAGAATCAAACTAAATGTACAAGAAATAAGAGGAATTTCTAGAAGATTAATCGTCACCAGATTAATGATCGAAAATAAACCTCTACACTAGTTCAAGTGTACTGCATAACAGAAAGCTATCCAAAGGAAGAGCTTGCTGACTATTATGAAAATTTGGAAGAAACGATCAACACACAGATCAATCGTAAACTATATAAAGGAATACTTTAACAAGGTAAGAATGCGAGAGAATGAAAATGAAATAGCGCAAGACTCATATGAACTCGATAAAAGATGCACTTGCGGATTGAAACTTGTCCAATTTGAAACAGTTTTCACGATAAAAACAAAATAATTGGACTTGGTACAGTCCGATGGCAAAGTAAGCAACGAAATTAGTAAATTCTGGCGGATGATATTAAATATGTAACGATTAAGAGGATAAAGAAATGAAAAAAAAACAGAAAAGATTAAATATAGAACGAACTACTAAAAATTGGAGCGGCATTTCTCCTAAAATAACTGAAAATCATTTTTGGAACACACTCTTAGAAAATGAAGATATCCCAAGTGGACATGATATCACATTAACTTATAAGAAAGGAAAGAGGGTGCCATAAGCGGTTCCTGTGCAATGATTATACTCCCAAGAATTTATAAAATATTTTCAAAAACTATTTTAAGGAGACTAAAAAATACAATAGAAGGAAAGCAACCAGTAAAACAAGCAGTATTTGCCATGAACTATTCAATAGTCTACCCAAGCTCTCAATCAAAATTTGGAGAAAGCGCAGGAAATTAGCCTCACAGTCTTTATCGGTTTCATATACTTCAGCAAAGTCTTTGATTACACAGAACTCCAGCTCATGCTGCAAGCATTGCTAAACTAGGGTGAACCCAAACATTTGGTACAGGTATTGAGCAAAATGTGTGTCAATAGATTGACTAACGCGAAAACAGAAAGGGTGAACAACGCCGATGAGTTAGGCAGGTAGATCCACTTTGCCGATCTTATTCAACAGCATCCAGAAACGACCAGAGAAGAACCATCCAGAGAAAAATAAAGAAAAAATCCAGACCACTGGAGTCCAGATAGACAGAAAAAACTCTTGAATCAGAAATTCGCATTTCGTATTTTCAGACTGAAAGGGAGCTACAAAACCTGTTGATGGAACTATCACAGGAAAGATTTAACTATGAATTTTACGAAAACAAAATTGTGACTAGTGGGGACAATGTACACGTTTTAAAATAGTCAATGTAGAACATGTCAGCGACTATTCATATCTCGTACAATTAACCCGTTAGAACAAAGTCGTTTTCAAAATATATTTCAAATGTTCGTTAGAAATAGTGTAAATTATGTTAGTTAATCAACGCTCAGATATTTCTGACCAATAGTGTTCGAGAAAGTCACAGTCCAATGCAGCGGACGGTCTGCACAGAAACACTTGCGTTGCGCCAGTGTAGCGCACGAGATGGCATATCCTCGCCGTAAATGGACGCGTTGGGTTTCGGACGCCGAAGACAGAAACCGTCACAATTTTCAAGTTAGGTGCAGACGGAGTTATATGTATGTGCAGAAACCACATCTGATGACAAGTACTAAAACGAAATAAAACTACACATTCCAATTTTTCCATCGGGCATGCAGGGTAAACATGCAGGGTAAAGTTTCATATTGAATTTTCTACAAATATCTATTAAATTCTTGTGAAGTCCTTCAAGATCACTCTTCTTTGTTTTTTTTTAGATCAGTGATTCGTTTTCTCAAAACGAACATTATTCCCTGGTTTTCGAAACCACTTTTCATTCAATTATTAGCCAAGTTTTCCCAACCGTAAAAGAGTTGCGGCGATAATTACAGATGTTCACAAAATCATTACCTGCATCATTTTCGCGGTACATCAATTTTTCATTTAAGAGGATCACTCCAAAGGATTTGAGAATTCTATACTTAAAATAGAGATAATACGTTCTAACCTTCACATCTTCAAGGATTCTCCAATACATTCTATAAAACCATTTTTCAAATGCCGATCGGAGCTGTTCTTTTGGGATGGTGTGACACTTCAACTTGATGTATGCAGTCTCTTCAACTTGAGTTGACACAATACGATGACCTTCATATTTTTTCCACACAGAGTAAAGAAACTAGTGGTGCAAAACAGCACGTACTTCCTCGTCCGTATTTTACGCAATAATAACTCAAACTTTCGAAATATTGTATGTGACCTTATTTCAAAATCTTTCTTTAGGTAACAGATTTCATTAAGGGCAAAAATATCTCTCTTTAATATTTTGGTTGTCGGAAAAATTCGAAAAAAAATCGAACTTTGGAAATTTTCGAATTATCAGGGTTCTTAACGAACGTGAAATCTGCACCATTCCCTTAAACGATCTTCACACTATCAAACAGCAAAATGTGATCAAAAACGATGGAGCCATTTTTTTAAATTTGGAAAATGTCCCAGGGGTGTCGTGTAAAGTACTCCACAAAATAAAAATATTGGTTTTAAATTAAAGGGACCACGACATCAGTCAGATTGATCTCGGAATATCAATTTTGGATAAAATTGGCTGAACGGTGTAGCCGCTAGCGTTGTTCACAGACGGATGGACAGACAGTCGGTTAGCCGTTATTCGATTTTTCTACATCAAGGACCCAAAAAACATGGATTATGGCTACTCCACGTGCTAAAGAATCATTTTCTAAATTTAGGAACTGGATTTATCCACTTGTTTGTTGCCAGGGCGCTGGAATCAGAGTTTTTCAGATCCAAATTCGCCGTTTTTCCGCGCAGCATTACGTAACTTTTTGTCTACTGCGTAAGCGGTAGGGAGAAAGTAATGAAGGTGGGCAGGCCATGTCGTGAGAATGGCCGCAAAGATGGACATCTGCACTACGCTTTGAAAGTCTAGATCGGGAAACGAAAATTCACACTGGTGCGACGCTCTTAGAACCTCAGTTGGAAACGTATGGCCAAGAACGGCGAAGTGAAAAGATTGGGAAGTTTTCTGGGGGTGTGATACACAGATGAATTTCTCCAAAGGGACTGAACTTCTTTAAATTTAAAAATTATTAAATTATGTGACAAAGCAGTGACGAGTTAAGCGAAAAATAAACAATGTTTTTAGTAATTAAGGTTAAAAGTAGTGACCGTAAAATAAGATCTAATTTGAAGCTTCGAAAGACTCATCAAGCCCAGCTACCTCGGTAGTGAAATCTAATGAGTTATCCATATCTTAAGAGTGGGAGGTCTTCACCAACTATGGGATGAATGGGTCATTTGATTTTATTTAATTTAAATAAAACCACTCGCACTGTATTTTTTAAATAGCGCATCATTTCGTCCCGTCATTTTTGAGGGATCACTCGCAGTTATGTCAAAATTTAAGTGAGATGTACTAGCACATAGACAAATAATACGCTTTGATGTGTGTGAAGACAAATTGAATTTTAAATAATTCAAAACCCGAAACCATAGATTTAATTTTGTATTCAATTTATTTATACGCGAGTTCCATTTGAGATTTAAATACTCTGAAATGCCAAATATTTTTATAGTCATAATATCATTCAAATAGACATAATTCATTTTTAAATATTCTATGCGACTGCTCATTTGAGATTCATAATTGTCTCAAAATTGATTCTCCTTCGTTTACTACGAAGTAGATATATACGCGTGACAGCTTTTTGTAGCTGCCATAAATATAAAGTTTCCGTAAACTAAAGTGATAAATTCAAAACTTAATTTCCATTTTCTACTAAATTACTCGTAATTATCTTTCCCACACTCCCAAGATTAATTGAAAAATTGTCAATTGCAATACTGACTATAAGTAAATCTGGCTTGCTTTGAGGAACGAATTTCATACCATGCAAAATTTACAAAATGTATGTATTCATGTATTCATATTAAAGTTATGTATGTATTCATATGTAGGTCAGGAACAAAAATAGCCGCAATTTATACAATGAAGATAAGAGAAAGACACCGAAATAATTATTTTCAATAAGTGTTCTGCTTCAGCACAAAGGTTTGTGACGAATTTAAGTCTCCTTCAAGATCAAATGGCAATGTATCTGTAAAAAACACATCAGTACAAAACGTCACGCGCAAATTTTACATTTCTTAAAAAACAATGTTCCGCATACTTTTGTATCCTACTTTCTTTTCACAATGTTTTTCCGTTTTGGACCTCATTAAAAAAACCACTTGCATAACCGTTCGTCTATATCACATCTCAGAGCTATCCTAATTGACAAGCAGGCTTTCTTTATTGACCGAAGACGTCATTCTCAATATCTCGCGGGAACCTTCAATCATGTCGCTCGCTGACAACGATTCGCGGGTAATTGGGTCAGGAGCGGGGCGCGGGCCGGATATCGGCGTGGGCGGCGTGGGTGGCGCGAGGGCGCTGGAGCCTCGGGGCTTCGCCGGGGCAGGCACGGGCGGCCGTCGAGGCGCGGATGCGGGCGCGGGGGCGGGGGCGGGGGTGGGGGCGAGAGCCGAGCGCGGCCACAGCGCCGCGCGCCACGCATATGGAAGCGAGGGAGCCGAGCGTGGAAAGCTGTGAGCACACGGGCGAACCCCTCGACTGCCTCTCCCTGCTTGTGAATCTGTCGCCGCTTCTATCCGAGTCATACAACGAGAAAGAGGGGGTAAAGCAGTCAACGCAGCTACCTGTTTCATTGTTTGCACAACGAGCGATTGATTATTGATTCAACTGCTAAGGGCATTATTCCCATACGTGTAGTGCATGTTCTTATTGCGGGAGGTCGTGCTGATTTTCCCCGATGAATGTCGAAATCCCGCACCGTCGAAATCCTGCACGTCGACTCGCTGGGTTTTCCTCATCCTGCTCTCTCACCAGCAGGGCACTGCCCCAGCCAGGACAAGCTCTAAGTTCCCGATTCGTCTCCTAACATCTGTGGTAGTGTGGTGCTCGTAAGTGTAAATATGTGTAAGGGATGAGAATAGGCCAAGAGAGAGGAAGGGAAGATCGCACGCTTCCCAGTCGGCTGTTCCTTAGGGTAATGATCCGGCATTCACCTGGAGTAACAACAAAAAAATATCGATTAGAGCAACCAGTCGCTAGAATTCTCCTCCGACAGCGGTTGGATTTCACCTAGCTGTCTAACTATTGTCGAAAAACCTGCCACCTTTGCGACTCTAACACTAGGACGACCGGTTATAGGCACCGCAGAGACATTAATTGATGCCCTGAGCTTGCTATGCCGGTCGCACAACGAATAACAATGCACAAATCTCTTATCACTGTTATCTACTACATTGGTCACACAACGGAGAACAATGCGTAAATCTTTTACTTCTGCTATCTGCTTCATTTTTCCCCTCAAAAGGGAACAAAGCTTGAATCTGTTACCATCATTTCTTGCTTCATTGTTCGCACAACAGAAAGAGTGGGAAAAACTGTTATCGCAACTACCTGTATCTTTGTTCTCACAACGAAGAACAATGCACAAATGTTACTATTGACCTCTGCTTCATTGTTCTCACAAGGGGGAACAATGCCTAACCCTTATCATTACTTCCTGCAAAATGTTTCCACACCAGGGAGAATACGCAAATCTTCACTACAATCCGTTTGATTGTTTGCACAATTGGGAACAATATGTAAATCGATTAATGTTAATTATCTAACTATACACATATTGCACGTCTCCCCATAAAACGTATAGTTTTTAACTGCATTTGAAGTTTAAAAAAATAAAAATAATAATAATAATAATAATAATAATAATAATAATAATAATAATAATAATAATAATAATAATAATAATAATAATCTCAGTCTCAGTTTTCAACACTACTTTTACTAGTAAAAAATGTTACTACTAATATTGTTTATCGTCGTTTTGTCAAATCACGCTGAACCACTTTAGAGCATAATTTATAGCAGCAAATTGATCATGCTTTTTTTGATTTATTGATTATTTTGTGTCACCGGGAGCGCAAACTGTAATGGACAGCAACTAACGGACTATCGCAACTGTAGTGCATGTTATGTAATGGGAGGAGGGGATAATCCTCCCCACCAGAATGTGTGATTCGCAGGAACTACATGTTGGTTGGCGGAGGTTTCCCTCACCAGGTATATCCTCCAAAGGGAACCGCCGGAGCTCTCGACTGGTCTCCCGATGTGTGGTAGTATATGGTATGTAATTGTGTGTGTAGGAGGAGAGTGACAAGAATGATGAAGGAAAAGATCGCGCAGAGTGTGTGGTTCGTTTGTTAAAATACTGCTTCGATGTTCGTCTAATATTGCTCGGAGAAACGACGAAACACTACCGATTCCGAGCTACCGGCCGCTAGAAATCGTTTCAAAACAGCGTCTGGATTCGATCGAGCTATTTGTAGGTACTGGAATATATTTATAGATCGTACTTTGGTGGTACTTTGTGATACAAACTTTGACGGGATTTCTGGCATAAATTCACTTCTGAATAAGTCCAGCATGGCTGGACAAATCGTCAATAAAGAATTTTGAAAAATAAAAATGAGATCGTAGATCCGCGGTCAGAGTCAATAATTATTTGACTGTCGGTAAGACGTTGCGTCCTAAGCACAGGTGTCAACATTCCGCGATCTTCCTCAGCGCCAATTGCGAAATGCATTTCACCCTGAGGAAGGTCGCGGAATGGCGGCCGAAGCATTGGCACCCGTGCCTAAATAAGCATATATTGAAAGAAGAAACTTGTGATACACACGGTCATACCTACTTAATATTTAACTTAATTATGATGAATCAGAGAATCCGTTAAAATTTTTTTTTAACTTTTATAACAGGTACCAATGCGGCAGCAGAATTACAACTGACAAAAGTCAGGCTCGCGAACGCGTCTTGTTCGTGATGTGGGGATGCGGCGAAAGATAAGTGAATAAAATGAACAAATAAAGCCGGGCGCCCTCGGGCAAACCGCACTTGATGAGAGTGCCTTGCACCGCTGGTAAGTTTGTCGCCACTGTTTTCTGCATCATTGTACAGTGAGAAATAATTCTGTCATGACATATTTACAACTAGCGCAAGCCAAACTCACGCCAGCAAAATTATGCCAATTTAATAGAAAACTGATTTGAACTGTCAGAGCTAATAACTAGATGAATGTGTAATAATGCATGCTTGTACTTTCAGAAATCTATTCCTCGCAAAATAGAACCGAGTGTGTATGTTCGGACTTATAAGTTAAATATTTCATTCTCTAAAAAATTAGAATCTATTTCTCTGGTGCCTGCAAGAATATAGGTATTTTTAAAATAATAATAATAATAATAATAATAATAATAATAATAATAATAATAATAATAATAATAATAATAATAATAATAATAATAATAATAATAATAATGTTACTTATATCCAAGACACTGTTAGGGACTGTTTTTATCATTTCAACTATTCAGCTTACGTGAAAACACAGGTATACAAAAAGCAGTTTTCAAGCATGATAAAATGAAACAAGAGCGCCGCTGATAGGTTGGCTGAAAACAGTTATTTTCCCGCTTTGGTCAGAGGCCAAAAAAATAATAGTTTCTCAGCGCCCTCTATCGCCTAAACCGTTTTTCAGAAATGTAATGGGAAAGTTTACACTTTGTAGGAACTTCTTTCTACTCTAATTTTTTTAAATAACAATTGTTTCGATAAAACGCATAGTTTTGAAGATATAAGCGAAACTCTAAAAAATGGTGAAATGTTTAGTTTTTTTTTGGAATTTTCTCTGTGAAGCCGAACTTTTTGAGGTGGCAACTATCAAATTCGAATTTAGCACCATCAAAAACATATACATCAGTTAAGAAAAAAACTTTCAGAATTTTTTCTTGGATAGGGCCCTTTTGAGCACCATTGGACTAGATTCTAAATGCAGAACGTATTAAATAAACTAATTTACCACAGATAGGAACATGATTTATCAATTTTTTTGTAATTATTCATTAGGGTCCGGCAATGCGATTTTTTTTCTGTCGAAAAACCGCGGAATTATTACAATACTCTCTCTTACTAATTACGTAGTAAGGTGAGAAAATAAATACGGTGATTATTTTTACAAATAATATGCTTTATGTATACTAGCCCGTGAGTGCCCGCAATAGATCTAGGAGATCCAAGGCACGGAAATTTTGTGTTCCTGAATTATTGCGATACAAACGTCTAATGTATATCATGATGTACTACATCATTCCCATGCATATAAAACATCGTGGGTGGGTCTGAACGAGAATGATTAATGAATCATCAACATTTGAATCTCTAAAACATTTCTATTTCAATTATAAAATTCGAATTTTGTAGTAATTTCAATATTTTTTGAACGTTAAGACTGTTTTAATAAGAATTAAGATACCAGATGATCCCAAACTTCATTATATTTTTCTTTTCTTTTTTTCAATAGGAATTCTCTCGATGCTGATCACGGAAAACCTCTTAGGGCTACCAACAAAATTTCTCAGAAACTTGTTTTGGTTTCTTAGAAACTTTTTTTACAGGCAATTTTATAAACGACTATAATTGCCGCGACATCTCGTAATGATGCAGTTACGTTAATTGAAATGTCTATCAAAGAGTTCTGTAGCTAAGGGAATTGTAGGGCTGCTTGAAGAGACTCGAAAACTCGATTTAAAAAAATCGAAAAGATTTACTACAGTTTTTTCTAGCAATTTGAGAGCACAGATAAGGTGCAATTAGTTATTTTTGTTCATAAGACAACTCTTATTACGTCACCGAAGATTGTTTGGATATGGTTCCTCCCAAAACAATTACAACTGGGCTTGAAATATTTAGCCCTTTTGACAGGTCTGTTGACATACACTGGTGTTGGGATGAACTGGCGTCTGTGGCGATGGGTGGTGCGCCTGCTGTGCTATTGCTGTGCCTGACACAGTGAAGGTCGGTTAAATTCTGAAACACATTTGAAGCGCATATCAGTTGGTTATCGCAATTCCCACTGTGTTCATCAGGAAGCCCCTTGTGCCAAGTCGCTAAAAAATAAATTATGTAATGGTCACCGTAACAAAAGCAGTAAACAAGATTAGGGATCATGGATTGTGCCAACAGCAATTTCAAGATTATTTGGAGTTGGTAAATAGTGAACACGTATAGATTGTTATTGAGAGGTACCGTGGTATAGATTATTATTGTGAGGTATCGTGAGGTAATAGAATTGAAGCCAACGAAATGAAAGTTTTAAGATACGTAGACGGCTATACTTTGACGGATAAAAGAAGCAATGATATTAGAGCAGAATTGAAGACCAAGAATATCGAAGATATAATAAAACACTTCCAACTAAGGTGGAACGAACATGTTGAACGAATGCCAGACAAAAGAATGACCAAATCCATCAAACAATATGTTCCAGAAGGAAGATCATTAGGAAGACCTAAGAAGAGATGGCGAGACCAGTTCTATGGATTCGGAACGGGTTAGGAGGCTCAATACTTGAAGTTGTTGTTTATGATGATGATGATGATGATGATGATGATGATCATGATGATGATGATCGTGAGGTACGCTGGCACCAAAGGAAAAAAACTAATTTTCTTTGAGCTACGACGGGACCTTCATAAATTCTTAAATGAAAAGGATAAACGTGTTCCTCAGATCACAGACAAATGAATTTATCATCTAGTCTTTTTGGCAGATATTACGTCCATTCTGAATAGTTTAAATATGCAAGTACAAATAAGTGATCACATATCTGGTTAAAAAAACTGTGCATGGATTTCAATTGAAGTTATCTTGTGGAAATATCATAGTGCTAGCATATTGGAGGATAAATTGTATTTAACCGGCAACCATTTCATATTAAAGAAAAATAGAGGGAAAATAAAATTAAAAATTAGAATTATATTGCAAAAAAAAATCGAGAATAAAAAAGTTCGGCGAGTTGCGGGAGAGATATGACGAGGATTGGGGTTTCTGTAAAACTCAAATGCACCCGAACTGATTTTTTAACCTTTAATTTCAACAAACGTTAAAATAAAATTGATTTATGCACACTAATGGACACTACAAGCGTTATTCGAATGCTTCACGGAACGGAACATTATCGACTAACGTAATCTTTCTCAGATATCATAAAAATTCTTGTCCTTTGGCCCGATTACATTCCACTGGTGTACTGAAGTGTTAATGAAGAAATGCACTTGGAAGTAGTAAGGCCGGCCTACCCAAAACTGGCTCCAGGGACCCCGCCCCCAGAACCGCCGAAGACACCCGAGTTCCCAATGGTCGCCAGGCAGTACTTGAGAAAATAGAGCTCTGTTCAGGGAAGGCTATGTTCATAGACGAAAGGTGACTCGCCAGGTGAAGGGACATGGGAGAGAAATAGGGCAAGGTGAGAGTAGGGACGACTAGTAAAAGAGAAAAGGAAAAGGGAAAGAAGAAGTAAAGGTAGAGAGGGTGTAAAGAGAGAGAGAAGAGCTTAAAGGAAGAGGGAGTGTAAAGGAAGAGAGTGTCAAGGGAGAGAGTGTGTGTATAAAAAGAGAGGGGAAAGAGAGAGATAAGCAAAAGGTACGAGAGGGAAAGGAAAGAAGGCGAGTAAAGAGGAAATGGATGGGGGAAGGTAAGTGAGAAGAAAGGGTGGAAATATGCGAAGGGGAGGGAACGAGCGGAGGTGAGAGGAAGGAAAGGACAAGTAGAAAGGCAGAAGTGGCCCCAGCCATTCCCGACCACGAAGTTCTGAATCCAGGTTGTCGAATTGGCCTCAAGTAAGGAGGCGTGTCGCTGAGGGCGCGGCGGGAGAAAGGGGCAGGCGAAGAGCGTGCGAAGGCGGTGGCCGGTGGGCGCTGTGCGGGGGGCGGTGCCCACGCAGGGCTGGGGCAGCGTGCGGAGCGCGGTGGCGTGGGTGGCGTGAATGGACGCGACGCTGCCTAACGAGCAGTGATGGGACGTGAATGAGAGTGCGCTGCGATGAGACGGCGCCAAGCGGGCGAAGCCACGCCCCCGCCACCTCCGCCATTCAGCCGTCCGGCGCTCCGTCGCCCCTACAACTACCGACGTCGCCTCTGACGACGACGCCCCCGCCCCCGACGCAGACACCGACGCAGACACCGACGCAGACACCGACGCAGACACCGACGCAGACACCGACGCAGACACCGACGCAGACACCGACGCAGACACCGACCCAGACCCCGACCCAGACCCCGACCCAGACCCCGACGCAGACCCCGACGCAGACACCGACGCAGACACCGACGCAGACACCGACGCAGACACCGACGCAGACACCGACGCAGACACCGACGCAGACACCGACGCAGACACCGACGCAGACACCGACGCAGACACCGACGCAGACACCGACGCAGACACCGACGCAGACACCGACTTCACCTTCCTTAGTTCGCTTTGTCACCACTTTGTCGAAGGCGCTCTGCTTGACTCCGACATCGTATCGCCTACGTCTCCCCAGCATCATTCCCCATCGACAACGGCCCCTTTCCTCACACCCATAAACGATGTCTCCAAGACAAGGTTTTTGGGTGTGATGTCTCCATGACAACGTACGTTACCTTATTGCCCAGCGTCCTTGATGGAGAGGTGTTAGGGTTTTGAGTTCCGACGATGGTAGATTTTTAATACTAGCTTAGTAGCACTCTCTTCAACCACTCTCTTCAGTGTAATCATAGCTGACGAAGTGTTTTAATTTTATTACGAAATTTAAAAATCAATTATTTTTATTGGAAAGTATTGAATAGTAAGTTATGAACAAACATTGAAATAACATACTATGATTTTTATTTCAATGTTTTCTGATACAATGGAATTTGCCACTAAATAATTCTATTAAATCTATATTAGTCAATCCTAACTGTAACATGTTTTATAAACTACATTTCTAGACTCACGTTTGTTTTTAAATTACATTTAATTTAATACATATATTTAAATTACTATTTGACTGCCATGAAATGCTGTGGACCCAGAGAAGCTTCGGCGATTGCATCAGGAATTTCTCTGAAAATTGATATTGAGGTAAAATGCTCGTTGTATTATCACATCCATTTTCGTAGCTTCTCTCCAATTTAATTCCACCCACAATATAATTAACGACCGCGCGAGGGCAAAAAATATGCTCATCGTCTACGTGAATCGAGTGAACACGCTGACGCCCGCGACGAAGCGATGTATTAATCCACATGGGGCAACTCCCCCCTCCTACTCACACCTCTGAAAAACACGGACCGCCAATATTATTCAGACAGGTCTCAACACTTCATATAAAACGATATTTTTGTAAAAGTTCCTAATGTTTAATATGCGACTCAAATACGGATATTTGTATTAGATATAGTCCACTTTTGATTAAATAACTCTATCGTGATTTTCCGTGCTCTTCCATATTTTTCTCCTTTCCTCAAATTTTCATTACAAATAAAATCAGTACAGTTAATCTAACAGCACAATCCATAAACCAATTTTCGAATATGAAAACGAATGCGGCAAAGAAACATGACTTGAAGATACAGAATTGGAGTGTCAATGTTACCATGAACAAAACACAAGTATTCCACTTTCGACGTCATTATAATATCGCCATAGTTTCTACCACAGAAACCCATCTAAAAAACAACAAACAATATTATAACCCAGACCACACAGTATAATACACACGCGAGAGGAAACAGACCACTAGTTTCGATGTAAATCGGTGTGCACAGTCTACCTAGATATTTTTCCAACTCATCTCAATTGGAGTTTCATTCAATATTCAATCTGAAAAATCATATCAGTCTCTCAACCTCCCTTAAGGAAAATAATATTATTTAATATGCACGCGTTATTCAATACTACTAACAAAATGTTGCTTGTTGGCTATCTAAACTACAAGAACACAAACTGACGTTGTCAAGGCACGGACCCAGAATATAGAATGTTGTCAAATGTAGTACGCAACCTAAGAATTCTTTCATCCAGCAAACCGAACGTCGAACCAACTTAAATATAGACATACACAATTTGACGGAACAAGACAGACTCGGACCATATATCGGTCATTCTCTCCATACAAAGAAAACCCCAACACGTAGTTAAACACAAATAATAATGTGGGATCAATTAAAGTAATAAACCATTCATGATTTATTCAAATGAAAATATTTAAAACATTTACATCGACTCTAGTAACTAATACAATGAAAGCCGCCTTACACTGTTCACAACAGAACTCTCGCACTCTAATGCTCATTAGGAAACTGACATTTATCGAACTGTCATTAAGGGAAAATCGACAAAAAGCAAGAGACTGAGCACAATTAAGAACGTCTGATGTAGAACGTGAATTCAATTTAATTATCAACGTAGTGGAAGAATAATTATTAGATGAACTAAAAAACAAAAAGCATTAAAAAAGTCTAACAAAAAATGTCATGAACATGATATCAATATCGCAATTAAAAAACCATATACAACAGCCTTTAATCCGCCATTAATAAATGGGTGCGCGCCGCGCTCACCTTGATTCATATTGTTTCTATTGCAAGTTATAACAAAAGGTTCTTGAAACTCCACCTAGCTTTCTAGAAATGCATTGGGAGTATGACAGTGAAGTACTGCCAGCAACTGCACATACAGTTGCCAGCGGGGCGTTGCTTTTGTTGGTACTTCTGTAAAAGAGAGCACAATGCTCACTATGGACCAACGGCGTTAGTAACTCATTCCAATGTTTTGATTTAGGTCATCTCATCAACATTGATCTATTCAGGGATAAACTCTATCTGTTTGCTATTATTGAACCTGAATGGCTTTTCTTCCGGTTATCCTTTTTATTTCTCCCTTTTGGCGTTTTTATAAATAAAAATAAAAATCAGAGCATTTCCTTTGTCTCTGGAAGATGTATAATGCACATCAACATGGTAAATAGTAGTCATACAGATCTTTGGTTTTGGTGTACATAAGATACCTAAACTGCATTACCTTCAAAATAAAACATGGTATTGCATTGAAGATAACTCTGAGAGGAAACGAATTGCTTTATATACATTGCTCGTTAGTATCCAATTTCACACAAAATATTTCACAGTGTCACAAACCATATTGGTACTGAAAAAGGTTACACTTCGGACGGAGGATGAGAGTGAAAAAATACGTAGCATGGCCATCGAAGCTATTCGACACATCCTTTTTACATATCATCCATCACCCTTCGCAAACGAAATGGCATTCACATTGTACGCGTTGGCATCTGTATTGCATCACAGGCAAAGAAAACTAAAGTGATTCTCAGTCTCTTGCGTCCCTCGAACTTGAATTTCAGTCAAGATCGCGAGTGGAAGTGGTTTTTCCCCAAAGGCTTTTTCTAACCGACAGCCGGTTACCCTTTGCGTCCCGACGGGACGCATATTCTACCATTCACTAGACACCAACACACTTCGCGGGATCCTTTTATCTGGGGTCAGCAGAACGCGAGGCCCTCCGCGACAACACATACTACATGAGAGACAAGGGAGAAACAACCATGCCCACTGCGGGACTGGAACCCACGACCGTTCGGACCGAGCGCAGAGTCACCAGACGCTCTTAGCCACCTCGGCCTAGTGGAGGTTATATTTTATATTTCATGTTTCATTAAGTTTCGATTTTTTTAAAAGTGAGATACAGCAATCACAGCCGATACAAAATTAATTAAATGTGCCCTATTTGTTTTAAAACAAAAAAAACGGAATCCCACTATACGATGCATAAATGGAACTGATTTAGTGTCGAAAACCTGTCGTTACTACTTATAGTCTTTGTAAAGAAAAATATTTAAATAATTCTGAGAATTCAAAAAAGTATTCAGAGAATGTACTTATTTCTTTTGATATTTTTATTTTTGTATTAGTAGTTTTGTTTACATTATTATTTATTTAATAATATTGTATTGACTTTAAATCAGTAAATATTATTTGGAAAGATAATTCGAAAAATTACATAAGAAAGAAAAACTTTGAAAAAAATATCAATTTACGTCAGGCTTATAGAGAGGCTTACGCTTCCCACAACCAATGGCGTTGTCTGGCAGGGGGTCGACACCGGAAGTTTAATTCAAAATTCGTGTTTTTCGAGTGAGTGTTGATTCCATGTGCGTCAACTACTGAGGTCCTTAGTTCCGTATGCGCAATAAATGTTAAATTCAGAGAAGTGATGATGTTCCTCCCACATCCAAACATGTAATCCACCGCTGAACGAACAAAACGCCAGTTTTTTTGATTTCATCTCTCAGATGTCGCCCCGTTACAGCACCAACCCAGCCGGGACAAACTGTAAGCTCCCGACTGGTCTCTCGAGATGTGTGGTACTGCAGTGCGTGTTCGTATGTCCGAAAGGATGAGAGAAGGAGAAAAATATCACGAGTGATCCACTGTCCCGTTGGTTAAGAGTACTGTTCCGTAATTTGCGTGTTATCAATGGAGAACAACCGACCAGGGTAGCAGACCGTTAGAAATCACCTGACAGTGACTCTGGACCCAGTTGTGTAATTAATTGTAAGGATTATTTTCATCAATCTAATGTTTTATAATGAGTTACAGTCTTATTGGGAGCGGGGTGCTTACTAAACAAACCTCGTGTTCTAAAATTACAATATTCAGGTGAGTCACGTAACTTTAGCACCTCCTGCATGTTTTGAACTGTTGATGTTTTTGCAATGTTATTTTCAAGGAAGTGCATGAGGGAATAAGGCAAATTGCTAGGGTGGACTGCCATCCGTTCAAAACATCCGTGAAACACGAGTGGCAATAAATGAAAATTACTCCAAGAAATACTTATCTAACATAAGACAATATGTATATCATTGGATTCGTCTTTTTACGCTTGTCATGATAGACTAAAAATATGTGTATTTCCATTTGTGAAAACGAAGTTACCTCAATATCTCCTAAAATATAAGTGATCAAATAGAAATGAATACATGAATCAATTAGCCCCATTCTCTCATGCACTTCCGCGAAAACTGCATTGCAATAACTTCAACGGATTAACAACTCCAGGAGGTCCTAAAGTTACGTAAATCACCTGCATACTTAGTACTAGACTTACATCTACTACATATTTCTACATATATACATATTTACATTGGTTAATAGTATCGAAACTTTGAAAAAATAAACAATTTCAAAAAATAAATTTCAGAAAGTAATAAAAAATATAATAATAAATCAATAAAATTACATTAACACAAAACATAGATACTAAATTTAAATTGTCTTTCAGCTTTTGAATCTTAAGTTATTAATAATATTAGTTATTAATAATAACTAATGATCATATGTTTGAAGTCTGCCAGCTCGACTTGCGCTGACTTTTGCTGAGCGTCACTGACTTTTGTCTACAGACGCTCGCTTGGTTCGTTTTCCACGCACACGCTCTGATTTCAGTGTTTGTTATTCACCAGCACTACTCACCACAAACACTGTTGATCCATCGAAGGCACTGTGGGTGGGGTCCGAAAGGTCTCAAACCCTATATCCTTGACTGATTAGTGATTCCGGGAGCGTCAACTGCTAAGATCGTTAGTCCCGTAAGTGAAGTGCATTTTTTGCTCGGGAGGGGGTGGTGATCTATCTCCGTTGGGAGGTGAAAACCCTGCTTCACGACCTACCGTCGGCTAACAGGATTTTCCCCAATGAGGAATCTCCCACCAGCTGGTACCACCGCCACGGGACACGCTCTTAGCTCCCGACTGGTCCTCCGGTGTGTGGTAGTGTAGTGCATGTAAGTGTGTGTGTGTGTGTGTGTAAGTAAGTAAGTAAGGGGTAGGATAGGACAAGGAGTGGAAAGGAAAGATTGCGCGCGGTCCGTGACCCGTTTCTTAGGGTTCGGCCGCTGGTGTGGTCCTTCCCAGCATTCGCCTGGTGTTGATCCGAGAAACTACGGAAAACTATCAATCAGAGCAGCCGGCCGCTAGAATTCTTCTCCAAACAGCGACAGAACTTGACCTAGCTATCTAGCCAGCGCTGAAAATTCTGCAACCCTCGAGACTCAAACCTAGGACCTCCGTCTTTCCATTCTATCAACAATTCCACATCGTATATTTCGAGTTATGCCGGCATTCCAGCTCAGCACCGATGTGTTACTTCTATTGGACCACAATCCTGGGAAGCACGTGGGCGCAGCCTGTCCCCACGCCTTGCGCTTGTGGGATCCCAGGGCTGCGGCGGCCCGCGGCGCCAGCGCTTAGGGCATGTGGAGCGGGTGTGGGAGGGGGGGGTCGGGGAAGGGGGCGGGGGCGTGACAGTGGCAGGGCAGGGGCTGGGTGGAGGGCGGGAGGCGGTGGCGATGGCAGGGCGGGGACGGGGAAGGGCAACGGGGACGGGAGCGGAGCGGGGCGGGGCGGGGCGGGGCGGGGCGAGGCGAGGCGGGGCGGGGGCGGGGCGGGGCGAGGCGGGGTGGGCGAGGCGGGGAGGTGGCGGGGCAGGGCGCGGCGTGGCGGGACGGGGCGGGACGGGACGGGATGGGACGGGACGGGGCGGGACGGGGCGGGGCGGACGCGGGGTGGGCGCGGGAGCTGTCGCTGATGCCGGGGAGGGCGCGGGTGCGAGCGCGCGGAAGCCCGATAGAGCCGCGGCCGGGCAGATGTTGCAAGTTCCGTCAGGTGTCAGCGCGCCGCAGGCATCTGATTTCGACGTTGACGCCTTTGCTGTGGCGCCAACCGCAACATTCACCCTTCCCCTCTCCCCTCCCCACCCCACTCGCGCTCCCAGTGTCCCGTCATGCTTGCCATACCCGGCGAAGCTCTTCCTACACCGCACACACTATTCGATTGATCCCCTGCCTGACCACACTAGCGGTGAGGAAAAGATAGGCTATCGCTCACAGATGTATTGTTTCATTTAATGTTGTGCTACTATTTCATATCCATTTTTCTACGTTTTGTATTACACGCATGACCAAAGCTAATTTGCTGGTTTTGAATGAGTGTTTCGTCAAATAATCGTGCACCTACGACATGAATATTCGTACTTAAATATTATTCATAGTATGTAATATTATTTTGCAGAGATTTATGCTTGATCTTCCTTAAAACATCTTCCTTTCAGACATATATACTAATGCATAACTCTTTAAATGGGGTTTATTCTAATACTCTATATATTAATTTGAGAATTGAGCCATTACAGAATATTCTTAAGTTTGTTGACTAACTGATGAGTGGACGAGAATGTTTAGCTAAACGAAAAATAGTTGAAAATGTGTATCTTTTTACGGGTGTGGACATTAATGCACTGTTGTTGTATGATATAACTAGTGAACATATGAACAATACAGAATTTCACGCATTATTTGTAAATATTGCTTTTTTCGAACATTCAGAAAGTTCAACGAAAATGGGTCATGTGCCAATAGTTAAACGTCTTTGGCTCTATCCGAGAAAAAAATTAAACACAATTTGAATCTCTTTTAATCAGATTTTGAAAATATTAAAGCTTCGTGTAAAGTACCCCCAAAATTAAAACAAGTGCCAAATTGTCAGGACCTCGAGTTCGGGCAGATCGATCGGGGAATATCACTTTTGAAGAAAATCGCCAGCATGATTTGGGCGCTAGCATAGGCGGACAGACAAACGTTCAGCCCCAAACAAAACCAATTTTTTGGATATCAAGGACCCACAAAAGGTAGCTTCTGACCGGGATTGGTAGCTCAGTGCATCAACTGATGACACTGCAGCGCCTCTGACCGAAAGGTCCTAGGTTCGAGTCTCGACGGTGGCAGGATTTTCCACACTAGCTTTTTAGCTAGGTCGAATTCAGTCGCTGTCTGGAGGAGGATTCTAGCGGCGGGCTGCTCTGATCGGTAGTTTTCCGTGGTTTCTCCGATCAACACCAGGCGAAAGCCGGAGCAGTACCCTAACAAACAGACCGCGCGCAATCTGTCCTTCCTCTTCATTGTCCTATCCTCTCCTCTTAAACTTACACTTACACTTACACTAACATACACTACCACATATTCCGGGGGACGGGACGGGTCGGGAGCTTGTCCCGACTGGGGCAGTGCCCCGCTGGTGGGAGAGTCCTGGTTAGGGGGAAACCTCAGTTACCGACTCAGCGCCGGATCTCAACATTCAGCGGGGAAAGATCATCGCCACCTCCCGAGAAAAAACATGCACTACACTAACGGGACGAAAGCAGTTGACGCGCCCGGAAACAAGAAAAAAATCAATGTAGTTTCTGACTACATGTGTTAGAGAAAAAAAATATTATCTCATTTAAGATCAAAGTTTATCTACTTTCTCGATAACAGGGCGTCACAAGACGAGTTTTTCACACCCAAAAAATCGCCACTTTCTGCTGCCACTTTACAATATTTTCTCATTATTACGTAATGTTATGGCGAAAAATAAAAATACGATTCGATACCAATTTACACTTATTTATCTTCCCCAGTTACATTTATGTATCTCCTTCCTCAATTTCAAACAGTATTTTATTTTCTTCAGAAAGTCAAGTGTACTACATACTTGTTAAGACTTTACAGCAGCGGATGATAATATTAACTAATTAAATTCCCATGTGGTATGCGAGCTCCTTGCAGCGGTGGCAAAACTATTTAACAAGATGTAAATGAACAATGACTTAACCCGAATGCAAAAAAACATTTAATAGTAAAATTCGCTGAAATTTATTGTAATTCAGCAAATCTTAATTCACATTCAAGCGATTTTCGAGATTTAATAAAGAAATTACACCATGGCACAAAGGCAATGATCACGTTATAATTTTGTACGCAATAATTTGGAAACGACCTGATGAATGGCTGGGGAAAATAAAATGAATCGACACCTATATATATATATATATATATATATATATATATATATATATATATATATACATACATATACAATTAGACTTCTTCTCTGAATGGGCATAGCAAATTATGACATTACACAATGAATTTGGTGGCAGAGATTTGAAACAACTAAAATATGTCATGTTTATGGCGACTTTCATCTAATCTACGGTAGACGGATGTATTTGCCCTGCTCGGTTTCTAGGTATTAGAAATTGAGTTAGAAGAAGATGACAACAGTTTTGTCATACGAACTCCAGAGTTGGTCGAATTGTTGTTGAATTCAGCCAGTTGCCGCAGAGGATGTCTGCATTTAGTACAACAAAAGTATTAAATGGTAGTTTTGTGGGTGAGAACACTGCGACAAAATAGAGAATTCCTCGATTACTGTAACAGCAACCGCTACAATAGCAACTGCAGAAAATGCAGACAAATAAAATGCTTCCAATAAATACCTTTCAAGGTAAGTCAGAAATCGCTGCTCCAGCTGTATCACGGTTACATAAATAAAAATCGCCTAGTATAAATGACCCACAACAGAATTCACATTAAGTGAAACTGCTCGTTTTCTGAATGAAAGATAAGACAGTGTTCTGAGAAAAAATATCAACCAGGCTCTAAAACCACCGACATTGTATGTACTAGAACTAACGTATAACTCGGAAACGGATTTTCATATAATTATACTTTTAATCGGAACAAGATACATGCATTCAATATTTTTTTCAGTTTATAAGACATTCTGAATAAATTAAAACTACCTTTATTTTACATATTTTGGTAAATTACATATTTTGGTAAATTACATATTTTACGAATAACTACATATTTCTTACATGTTGATTCATATTTTAATACGTTTACATGTCGAAAGGAAACATTTCGGACGTGCGTTTGCAATATATGTTACAGAATCATTTTTATTATTAAGCAATGCTACAATACTTCTATTACCACAATATTATCGCCAAAATATATCGAACTTATCCCCTCTGCTTCTTAGAAACCAGAAGTCCAGGATGAATGACTGTTTGCGAAGCAGAAGTAATTTCAACCACGTGCTTGCTCATGTTTCAAACACCACATTCGTAACTCCATCGCTAACTAACAAATATGTTTTATAGATCTGTTCACTTGATCACCGGCTCCTCGTAAACAACACTGTATATACTACGAACGGATTTTTTTATTTCGAAATAAACTCTTGTGTGTAGTGAAGACTAGTGTAAAATTACTTCTGTAAAGATAGAACTTCCTTTCAGCTGTTCCAAATTCATGTTAAAATCAGATCGGCGTCATTTTACGCTTGGAAAATGCTTGTATAGTGCAATTTTAAACACTATGAATTTTAATTTTACGCATTTTCTACTTTTCTTACTATTTTGGAACAAATACATTTATGTACACATTTTTCTTTTTATTGCAATAAATTTCGTTCCATACTTATAAGCACCTTATAAACGAAGAAACATGAAATACGTGTCGACAGAGATAGAGTAACGGATCCAATAACTGACGTACTCTACAATAACGAATAAAGCATTATCAGAAAACAATCAATGACACTAGTAAAAAACTTCAAATCAACCACGTGAAGTTTTATAGATATCAGAAGAAACGAAATTAAGGTTTCAGAGTAGTATCCAGGAAGTGAAACTAAACATCCAATTAATAACAGATTGCCTCAAGAAATAAATGTCAACATGGGAATTATTATATGTCAAATCACCAAACAATATACGTCAACTTTCTTCGTAGATCTAGAACCAAGTGCAACCAATGAAATAAACAAGATAGATTTTCTATTAAATTATCAAATAAGATTTGAACATCCACGTATGAAGAGAGAAATTTTTCAATGCAAACCTCTGATTGCCATAACCGGAATAGCAATTGTCATTGCTCGTCTCACCATGTTAAATGTACAGGTAATCACTAAACATTACAGTAATCAAAGGACACAATAACAATAGCCATATACATTTTATGCGATAACCATCATTCTGCAAATTACTAAGGTTGCACTCTTTATCAACACGAAACTCAAAATGAAATATTCGCACACTCGGGTATCGAAAAAATTCGAAGCATATCAGCAAAAGCGGCAACATGATTTTATTCATCAAGGTCAACAAGTTCAACACTTTAAGCCTTTCCAGTTATGGGAAACACTAAAATTCAAATACGCAATACAAGAGAGACACTATTTTGAAGATTCAACAACTATCCAAAACTTGTGAAATAACTTCTGACGTTGATAATCGTTCAAAAGTTTAGAGCAAATCTTCAACAGTCAGAACAAATAAATATGTTACTAGGTCTTGTTTTAATGTGTAATAGATATTATTTTTTTTGGCCGCTAATTGGCCGCCTAGGACCACGCGGACACACCTGCGCTTACCGAGCCTAAGTTACATTTATCCCGTGACAAGTGTATGGGATTTTTTTTAGGGGGGATCAGCATTATGCTGAATCCAATTTTTATCCCCCAGGATTACTAGTCCTGGGGGGATGGGATACGGAATGATGGTGATAATTAGGAAACGAATTTTCATGTAAATACATATTTTTACTGGAACTTAATATCTGCATTCAATAACATTCTTTCGAGCTTTCAAGACACTTTGAAATAATTAAAACAATTTTTATTTTCCAAATTTTTACATATTTGACTTATTACTACATATTCGGTTAAATATAAATATATTTATACGTCGAAACGGAAATTCTCTGACGCGAGCTGAGAATATACTGTTACTGCAATCATCTTTCTTACAAAGCAATGCAATGATATGACCACCGGATCTTGTTCATAAATTGTCAAACTTATATCCCCTTCTACTTTTTAAAACTGGCATAGGAGGCATCAAAGGATCAAGGCAAGCATCAAGGATGAGCTGATATACGTGAATAAGAAGTAATTTCAACCACATCCGGACTCATGTTTTATAGGCCCCATGCGTAACTCGATCAAAAATAATTAATTTTGCTGATCATTGTATTATCGCGATGATGGAGTGGGGAGAAGGGGTACATTGCAGTACCCCCCCATTCCGGGATCCTCTACTGGCTACACGATTACTACTATTCACTTGAGCACCGGCTTCTTGTAAACAATATTGTATATTACACGAACGAATTATATTACGAATGGAACTAGTGTACAAATATTTCTGTAGAGGTAGAACTTTCTTTCGACTACTCCGAATCCACGTTAAGAACTGATCAACAACGTTATGTGCTTGGAAAATGGTTTCACAGAAGAATTTTAAACATTATAAAGAATTTTTGTTTTACATATTTTCTATTTTTCTTAGATATTTTGGAAAAAATTAATATATATATATATATATATATATATATATATATATATATATGTACATATTTTACTATTTTTATTACAATAAATTCCGTTCCCTAATGATAATGAAGTATCAATGGACGACACACCCATACAGACATACACAAGCACATTCATGCCCGAGGTGGGACTCGAACCTGTGATCCTTCCGACCTTCGCTACTACTGCCTTAGCAGTGTCGGCTATCCGGATCGACAATTATAATTATATTTATATAACTATTATTATAATTATTGTCATAAAGTTTATTAACTACTGTCCTTCATATTTCCCAAGCTATGAGAAAACACTTACTATATAATTGCAAGGTGGAAAGTGCACCAATTGGCACAGCATAGCCAAGAATTACGGTGCTCTCTGATTACGCAAATAAATGATATTGAATTTCAAAAACGCATTTCATTAAAAAGTAATATTTTCATACCAGGCTACAACGTACACTACAGAAGACACTTAGATGTTATTGCTCATGGAGGCATAACAATCATTATATGAAGCAAAATCAATGCAACACACATTGTGAATTTAAGAAAAATAATCTCCTGAATCGTTGCAAGTCAAGGATAATTTTGGTGGTGTAGTGTACTGTTGACCGACGTTTATAGTGTCACCGAGATTGACAACTTCCGTCCACTCGTATCAAGATTTGATATTGGCGGAGATCACAATTCCAAGGATCAACATGGGAGCTCCAGATTGGACGCACGCTCCAGACACCGAAAGGCAAAGAACTACGAAACGAGATTTGAAAAAACAGAGAAACGATCTATCATGTGGCAAAACACCACACGTGTGCATACAATTCCAGATGTTAAGAGATATTCATTACTAACGTTATGGCAAATTTCAATACGGCTCATTTCAAGTTCTTAACACTCTCCTGGTATAATGAATTTTGGAGCGTATGACAGTACTTTCAACTCCTACCTCATCAGGAAGAAGTCATTGACAAAGAAGATATTTACACTTAACAAAATACTTCATGTTTGCAAATTGTCAAAAACGTGTTTAATGATATTTACTTCATATGGAATAAATTAATTATAAAACTTCTGCGGTCTAAAATTTTAAAAAGAGAGCTGACCTTTAAAGAAGAAATAAGTCAGGAATCAATTGTATAAAAATTGTTGCAATACGCAAGTCGAATGATGTGTTTTTACGAAATTGTTCGACAGTGTTCTGTCCAATTTTTATAAAAATCAAATTTCCAAGAATTTCTCTTCCGCCCCTCCCCTCCTCTGCAATTCTCTCAACAGACTTCCCTTCTTCCCCTTCTCTTGACTCAGGTTCCCTTGAGGTTACAGTTCATTTCGTCAAGCAGAAGCAGACACAGAAGATAAACACACTTTATCTGTGCTGTTGCTCGACATGTAATCTCAATATTAACAAACTAGCGTACCCGTGCGAGAACACTCGCATGTGAAACCCTATCCTCTTCCCTATTTTCCCATTTCCATATTAAGCCTGTAATATATCTTTTTCTTCACGACCCTGTTATCCTCCGTAAACTTGTTCTATATACCTCCTTGTAATTGAGAATAATACAATACACCTTTGTCAATACAAACTATTCTTATTTAACGTATTTACTGAGCAGAGAGGTACACCCGTGTAATTCAATTGTGAAGAATGTCAAGTAATTAGTTTAATTTCACATATATTCGCTAATTCTACAGGCTCTGAACAGGTGGAGTAGAATCGAAAAGCTTCGAACCAGCAAAAATGTAATAGACTGATCAAGAAGATCTCATCACGTAGATTACGGTATGAGAAACGTTTCTTCGAGGCCTCAAAATTGTAGTTTATAATACTCTAAAACGCTTTGTTTAGGAGTTATTTAACAATATAGATAAAAAAATCCGGCCGAGTCTTGCCGGTTGCATTTGACACGAATATTTAAATACATTTTTAAAACCAATCTCTCAAATTTTTAAAGACAAACTGCAATTCATCACATCTCCGTGAAATTCAATTTCTTTAGAGGCCTTATTTATAAAGATTAGTGGCGTGTGAGAGCCGTAAAAGGTATGTATACTACTGAAATAAAATAGGCGACGATTTACGCATCACCGGGAGATCATATTAATGGTTTTTATAAAACTTATGACAGAGGTGGTTAAGTTTTTGAATGGTCTTGCGAATATTATAGTAGTAGGATTTACTAACATGTGTATGTTTTTTATTGTTATAGCAAATAAGTATTACTTAGGTTGAAGATTGGTAAAATCTGTACCCAAAACATATGTACTTCTGAGAACAATGTGTTAAGAAATAAAAATCATGTTATACAATTTTTAAGTGTTAATGCGTAATTATAAGCGTAAACCTGTCTTTCAAAAAAGTGAATGGCCAATTACAATTAATTATTATATTATACGTATTGTGCAATTGGTTTCACTGAAAACTACTAGTTTGATCTTTTATTCAAATTTCGAGGGAATTTCGCAACATCTCATTTCACACATATAATTTATTTTCATTGGTATCAGCATATTACCTGGGGGAAATTTATGTTTAATACCATATTACACTTAGTTTAAGTCAAAAGAATATTTCGTATTAGTCTATAAGACTAGATTGTAATGTTTATGAAGATGAATGTAAAAAAGTATAACAGTAACAAAGTAGGTTTGTTTCACGCTTTACTTTCACCTTATTTCACAGCACTCTCTCACTGAACTACCCCATTAAATTTCGCCCTAGCATATGCGAAATGGTATCCACTGCCAGTAACCGCCTCCGCTGTTCCATACGCCACTGCCACAGCTATTGCCACTGCCAGCGCCACCACCACCGCCACCGCCCCCTTGCCGCCAGTCTGTTGTCTAATCGATAGGCCGAGCGGCGCCGCCCACGATCCCCAGCTGCCTCTCGGCGAGTCAACACTCCCTGCGGCAAATCAAACATCGTCCAAGGCGCCTGTGGTCAGGCGGAGGCCGCTTCTTTCCTTTCGACACGGCCACGCCACTCGTGCCGCTGCCGCCACCGCCGCCAACGCCGCCAACACCGCCAACGCCACTCGTGCCGCTACTGCCAACAACGTCGCCAACGCCGCCAACAACACCAACGCCGCCAACAACATCAACAACGCCTACAATACCAACCCTCACAACGCCGCCAGCGCCACGGGGTCTGTATATAAATTACATAACGCATATTTGAAATATTTTGAATACCCTTCTCCCCCCGGCTTTGACTGGCACTGGAGGCAGGGGTTGGGTATGCCCCGACAGCCTAGTCCCACGTAGATCATCTGGATCCATTGCTTATTTTAAGCCAAACCTTTCGAAGATAATTTGCGACTTTTAAGAAACGAGCTCAAATCTATTATATACAATGTTATGCTTGAATCCAAAATACGACTAATTCGTGAATTAGCGCATTCATTCTCATATTAGCCAATCAATTTGTATGAAACTCTGTGATCAGGTATGGTAATTGTCCGAGTGTTCATTTTTATATTTGTTCTTAATTTTTGTTTAACTACCACTGAGCGTATGCTCATATACAGTAATAAATATCATTATTATTATATTATTACATTATTGCATTAATATTTTATTTTATATTATTATTATTATTATTATTATTATTATTATTATTATTATTATTATTATTATTATTATTATTATTATTATTATTTGATCTTCACTCATGGGCCTCAATACCCTCGGCACTTAAATAGATTTTAAATCCTCTTGACTTCGAATTTTTTCATGTAAATATTATACACGCATCGCCAACAATGGTCTTTAGGTAAATACGTACGAACATGAAAATCTCTACTTTCTCTAAACATATTGCATTGTCATCAAAGCAAACTACGCTCGCTCACTACGCGCGCCCGCACGCACACGCACGCTCCCGCACGCGCCCGCACGCACACGCACGCTCCCGCACGCGCCCGTACGCGCCCGCACGCGCCCGCACGCGCCCGCACGCGCCCGCACGCGCCCGCACGCGCCCGCACGCGCCCGCACGCGCCCGCACGCACACACGCGCACACACTCAAAACATGTGTCATTTTTTTGTTTTCACAATTTTTGGTTAAATCAATTAATAATTTTTTGTTTCTTTCATTGTCCCACCCGAATGGGCCCTCTCCCGCCGGTTCCCCTCGCCCGTACCTTTTGGACTGAAGAATTCGTCTGCTGCTTTAATACAATGCTTAGATGACATTATTAATAAGCAATTATACTATGCATCATTAGTATATGTGGATGATATTGTCTTGTTTGCGGCAACGTTTCAAGATCACTTGAACAATTTGGAAACTTTGTTCAAACTATTGATACAAAATCACTTACAATTGAACATAGAAAAATCTAGTTTCTGTAGAAAAGAAGTAGACTTTTTGGGTTACCAGTTAACTACGAAAGGGTTATGTATGAAACCGGAAAAAATTGTGGAGATTGCCAAAATTCAGGCACCAAAAAACAGGAAGCAGCTGAAAGGATTCCTAGGATGTGTCAATTATTACAGCCGGTTCATCCCTAATTATTCAATGTTAATTGTAAAGTTTTTACCTTTATTAAGAAAAAATCAGCCTTGGAAGTGGACTGAACAGCATGAAAAACAGTTTCAAGATTTAAAAGCAAGTTTTTATAAAACATGTATTATTGCCTATCCTGAAGAGAAGAAGAAGTAAAGTATTAGAAAATATAATTTTTTATATATAATTTGAAATATTTTCGAAACTAAATTGGAACTCGAATTCTTTTCAAGATTTTTTCTCGTCATTTTCATTACCGAAAAAAAAACTTTGTAGGGGAGGCTTATGTAACCGCTCATAAGTCGGTCACATTGTTTGAATAGTGCGCGAAAGTATTAAACTACGACCAAAGCAGTTATAGTTCCGCTGAACTACAAGGGAGTGCGCCAGCGAGAAAAGATATTATACTTCAGATCCTGAGTAAAAGTTCTGAACGCACTCACGTAGCAGAAAGCAACATCCAATCAGGAATCGCCTTGATGAATTTACGACTGCGCGTTCAGCACCACAGGGAAAAACGTTCTTTCTACTGTGAACCTTCGGGCAGAACGGACCTGCATTGTCTTGCGTTATAGTTCGAACGGACATTCCAAGTATTTCTTTTTTTGCTGTGAACTTTGTGTTTGCGTTATAGTTCGAACGGACATTATAAGTATTCTTTCTCTTTCTACTGTGAACCTTCGGACGGAACGGACCTGCATTGTCTTGCATTATAGTTCGAACGGACATTATAAGTATTCTTTCTT
>BLKR01001222.1:0-7500 GCA_011170035.1 Teleogryllus occipitalis | reverse complement strand
GTATATGCTAATTAGGGTTTAGTGTAATTTCAAGCCGACAATAAATTTTAATTTGTAAATTTTTAATTCTGCTTTAAAATCTTCAAAACCAGTAATCCCCTCTTTGCAGAGATAATATGGGCATTTTTGCTGGAATCGTTTGTTGATGCGTCAGATATTGATACTGAACATGACGCTGACGAGTCTACAAATGAACTCACAGAGCCACAATCATTACTCAATGCCTTTCATGAACTGTTTGAGAAAGATGAAGAATCATCTGATGATTAAAACATAATTCACTTTTCACCATCCCTTCCTCCTGTCTATGTCGATAAAAATGGGTAACAATGGAATTCTGTTACGCCATCTACAACAGGTAGTGTGTCATCTCATAACATATCGAAGATATCAGATTTGCCTGTAATATCTAGGTGTACTGAAAGGAAACTTAGTCAGACGCACTCAGATGTCTAACGAAATTCAAAATGAAACCTTGAGGCGAACTAATTGTATAGCTAAAAATAAAGAGAAACTCCATGGAATGATCAGAAATTAATGAAGAAAGGATCTCTGAGGGAGGGAGCCTGAGAGGTCTACCTGTGGCCTGGCAAGTGAACATTGAACCTGGGCTTCCAGACCTGGTTCCAGACCAGCCCACTACGCGGCGTCACCCGGACAGCGAAGAAGTCACCGACTCGAGCCGCGGAAGCCTTCCAGACCTGGTGTCAAGGTGAATCACAGCGAAATGTATCTCAGGAGCGTCCACAATCCATAAAATTCTGATTTGTGTGTAAAATACTCAAGTAAAATCTCTCTCATTTGACTATCACAAATCCATTTGAATTTTTCACATTTGCCTTAATATATATACTGACAGTACTGGTAAAGCAAATTTATCTTCTTATAAAGTATCTTAAGGAACAGACATAATTATCATTATCTGCGCAGATAATCGAATATTCTACGTTTGAAATATCCTATCTTTCCTTAGCTACGGTATAAATCATAAACAGGTTCTAAGGTATTTCTCTATAATCAATAGCGCGGATCTCGCAGTACGTGCCAGAAGATTAATCCGGCCTTGTATGCTTGTCTACCTTAAACACATACAGCTTCCCAGAAATGGGTTTTGGTTACGCTGCGATAATGCGTGTAGTGATATACGCAGTTAAGTTTTAGAGTACCTACAGGAGCGAAGAAACAGGAGCGAAGTAACTTAATAAAAGGCTAGGGTTAACCCATACAAAATGATGGGAGGAAATGAAACTCACATTGATAATTCATTATAATAAATGCGAACACTATCTAATTCCTTTATTGCTAAATCCTTTAGGGAACCGAACGGTTTTATGGAGACCCTGAGGAGGCCCACAGGTGAAATTTTGTGCTATCAATGATTGGTGCTACGTCCCACAAAAGAATCGAATATAGTTCCTCTGGTATTTGTTTCCCACCGCGTCCTCGGAACCATCTCTGTGTTTACCGACGCCTGTTCTCTGGATTCCCAGATTGGCACGTAGTGGGCGCAACCCGCCCATACGGGCATTTTCCCCCATACGGGCATCCCTTGGTACGGGAGCAGGGATCTGTCTTATTTTTTCACCGTTGTCTTGCGGTTGTGTTTAGTGTAGTGTCTTTTCCTCGTTTATTTGGTTTTACAAAATAATTGGGAGTAGTAGTAGGGAAGAGTTAGGTTAACTGGTCTACTTCTTTTTAATTTTCTTTAAAATGTTATTTACTTGACCTATACACGTGAAATTTCACATGATATTTCAGAGAGGCTTTCTCCTTATATTGTAGGAACAAACATCATCATTGTGCCTACAGTTGTTGTCAATTATGGAGTGTTTTATAAATTTGCAATAGGACCACTTAACCTAACCGGTAAGGTTAAGTGAACCGGAAATTGAAATAAACTGAAAATAATTTTGACGTTTTAAGGAAAAAAAATCTTCTACACATTGCCCTAACCTTTTACACATAAATGGACAAAATTCTTAGCGAAGATTGTACTCTTCCAAATTCCCGTTAAAATAAATCATGTCTTTAAACATTTTTCAGCCGTCCTTAAGCAGGAATGTAAACTTTGTAACAATATCTACTGTTAAAATAAAAGCATTTTAGTTGGTCTGGGAGAGAGAGCTCAGGGCATTAACTGATGTCACTGTAAATTGCAAATCTGCAAATACTACTTTTGAAAGAGAATAAAGGGGATAACTGGACCGGTCCACCTAATCTAATGTCCAGTTAGACATTTCATCTATTAGTTGAAAAATTTCTGACCAAACCAGCGCGAGAGGTTCGAAAAAAATACGTATCTTTAATTTTTTATTCAAATGATTACATTAAAATGTCAGTATCATTAACTTCAGTGAATTGTACTCTATTCATCTAAATTGTTAAACGAAAGCAAAACAAAATACTTGCCCAAGCTAGGATTTGAACCCTAGCGATAAGTTTCACAATGCAAGAAAACTTCCCTTACAGTACCGGATAATATTTTTAAGGAATCTATTTAAAATGCTAAGATGGAAATTTTAAGACCCATAATGTTGTTTTTCAGCCCAATTTGGAGAAATTCTGCTGAACTAATCTCCACACACAGCATCTTACAAATTAAATTCTCAAGGACAGTTGCTTATGTCCCTTGCTACATAACCTATACTCAACTCCACAGCGAATTTAACTTGAAACCCATAGGTCAATACATTACACATCGGGCCACCAACTCCCTTACCAATACATTACATAACTGGCCAAAACCTCGCTTACCAAATAAAGCCAAAACAAATATCCATGCAACATATTTCTGAAGAAATTTACAGATTTTGATTCAGACAGAACCAGAAATGGAATTTACCTCCTCCTTTGTAATTAGCAAGTAAGTTTGTAAATACATATGATTAGTAATATTTACTAAACTATGCATTTTTTCAAAAAATAATAAACAAAAAACCTTTTTGAAACACCCTCATACATGCACAAAGATGAAAAATGGACGTTTTCGCTATTATGACCCAAAAAACTTCAGTCCAAAACTCAGCACATTTTCTTACTACATTACATACATATCTCTCAAAACGTTGAGGTATACGAAAATAAAAATGAGCCACTTTAGATAAAATTTTTGAAATCAAGTAATGTATCTAACAAAATTTAAATAACCGTTTCGTTATTTCCTCGAGATCGGTTACACCAACAATTACCAAACACTCGTGTCCTACGGCACACTCGTAGGATGCAGACAAGTAATACATTGTTTGCAAATTTCCATTTTTTCACATAGAAATTATGCGAAAACTATTTACATTTTCAAGAAATCGTACAAGACCTAATTTAAATATCTAATTTTTAGAACAAGCTTTTCATTCAGGAGATAACTACCAATATCGATGTTTTGCAATAGTTTCTTTTGCCAATTTCAGAAATAAGGATAATTCATCGAAAACAACTTTACCACTTTTAAAAGCGTAATTTATTCGAGAAAAAATAAAGAAATAGTGGTGCTACAGAATGGGACAGACTTTCTCGTAATAATATTTTCTAATTTATATTTGTGAGGACTGGCTTTACGGCCTTGCCCCATCCTCTTGCCAGCAGCCATCTATCGCCACTCAAAATACGTTTTGTTACATTTTTTCTACTTTACGGTTTCCTAATTGTAGAACCGAAATATTACTTTACGAATATTAAAGAAGAGTAAATCCTCGTCCTCAATAGAAATTTTCATTGAAAAATATGACCCGTTTTTAAGAAAATGGCGATTAAGCATTGCTGAAATGCGAAATGTGAAGCTCTTTTTTCACAGGAATATATTGAGGTTTTGATAAACTTTTTTTTAATTTGTTGCGTCTACATATTTACGCAACGCGTCTCCAAGCCCCTTAAGGGGTGTTGAGCGCTTGAGCGCTGGGGAGTAATCCTCCATTATCTTTAAGTCATATCACGTCACGTCGCAGTCAGTTGTCAAGAGGACCGCCAGGTAGCATCTCCGCGTACGCGCCTCCTGCTACGCGCTCCTGCGTCACTACTCAGCGGCCAGAATTGGGAAGGAATAAGGATAGGGGTAGGGTTTAGGACACTTCACAGGGGTTGGACTAGCCCTTGTGAAGCAGCCAAACTCGTTTTGTTGGAACAAATTTCACATGAGATTCGATGGGAATCGAACCCGGCCTCAGTGGTGAAAGGCTAGCGACTTCGCTATGTGCCACGAGCGCGGCCTTTAACATAAACTTGATTAATTAAACTAAAAAAACTTGATTCGCCTTTAATTTAAACTTGATTTAAAGTCATAGGAAGCACTTCCACTCACAAATGCAATAATGTATACAACTCGAAGGAAATGTGCATATTAACGGCGTGAGAAGTATTTAAAAAATACATTTGTGTAACTTTTGAAAAAACAAATGAATGCAGCAAAATGAACTTTACGTCATACTAAACAGTGCAATCAGCCCTATCCATTGGAAATGTTTGAAGAAAATATTTGGAGCCTTTCCGAAAATACAAAATTTGAAGCTCATTTTAATAGAAAAATTTCGAGTTTTCGAGAATCTTTATGTAACATTATTTAAAGCATATGTACTCATTAATTAAAACATGTGAACAGATTGCTGGCAATTTAAATATTAACGATGTGAGAGAGAAAGTAAAAAATTACAATTTGGTAATTTTTGAAAAAAACAACAAAAGAATAGAGCAATCCGACGTTTATGTCACCGTATAGGTTTTGTTTGGCATTACTTCTATTAAAAATTTAAAGAAAAAATTTGGAGCCGATTTTTAAAAAGTCTTGTTTTTGTTATTTTTTAAAATTGCAAATATTGCACGCACTATTGCACGAAATCTACAAAAATGTTCAAAAAATATACATGACCTAACGAAACAACTGATTATGGGAAAAACATTCATTTGAAGGGAAAATCTCTATCTTCAATTTTATAGTTGTCGGAATTTTATAGTTAAGACGCCGAAAAAATTCAAACTTTAAAAATTTTTGAAAATTCAGAGTTAACCGTGAAAGTCTAATCTATGCCACTTTTTAATGTGTATTTCCCTCTATTCTTGCAAAAAATATAAAGAAAATATTTGGAGCGGTTTTGAGAAATATTTTAAAATGTCCGGTGAGCTTTATTTAAAGTACCCCCAAACATTAAAGAATGTTTTTCAAAATCTCAAAGATCCGACTCGAGCCATATGGGCAGGGGTTTCTTGAATTTGAAAAAAAACCTACGTATGGTTTAGGCGCTAGTGGTGTTTACAGAAGGACGGATGGATAGACAGCAGTTATTTTAAAAAATCTTTGTTTGGTATCAGGGGACCCCAAAACGTGTATTTCCTTTGAAATCTCGAAATCGATTCCCGCAGCACTACATAACTTTCTCTATACTACGTATTTTACTCTATACACGAGAAAGTAAAAAAATGGAAGTCATTTTTGAAAGAATCTTGTTTCCAAATTGCATACACTTCAAACAACATTTCTCGAAAACTACTCATCTTTTTGAAAAATTCTACGTAATCTTATTTAAGAATATATGTTTGAACAGATTTGGATACAGAAAAATTTCTATCTCCTTCTTTGTAGTTGTACAAAGACAAACATATTTTGTACTTTTGCCATTTTCGAAAATTCAGAAATCTACGAAAATAAGACTTATGACTTTTTTAAGCGGCCTTTACTCCATGCGGAAACAATTTAACGCAAAAATGTTGAGTCATTTTCCATACACTTACAATCTATCATTGCAGAATTGCGAGTGATAAAGAGTGCTGCGTATATTGGTGTAAAAGTATGGCGCTTAACATTTTCTTCTGGCGGGGGTCTTCAGATATTTCTTCATAACCTGAACAAATGGTATCTTCTTTTGTTGTAGGTGCCTGTTCTTGTTTCTGCGCAAACCCAATTATCTTAATTTCCTTAAGAAGAAACCTGTTTTGTCGGCTTCGCTTTGTCTTACGTTTTCATATTTTTGGTGTTGATTTCCTTTCAATTAAGTCTTGAACGAAGAGATCAATAAGAAATTTGATTTTTGCTTTTTAGTTTTTCACTGCTGAGTACTTTTTTGTTTAGAATTGAGGCTGACAACTGAATTGATTGATTGATTTTTTCGTGTTTCCGGGCGCGTCAACTGCTTCGGTCATTAGTCGCGTTAGTGTAGTGCATGTTTTTTCTCGGGAGATGGCGGTGATTTTCCCTCGCTGGGTGGCGAGATCCGGAACCGACTTACCGTCGGCTAGTGGGGTGTTCCCCTAACCAGTGTAAGTGAGTGTGTAAGGGGAGAGGATAGGACAAAGAAGAGGAAGGACAGATCGCGCGCGGTCCGTGGCCCGTTTCGTAGGGTACTGCTTCGGCATTCGCCTGGTGTTGATCGGAGATAACCACGGAAAACTACCGATCAGAGCAGCCTGCCGCTAGAATTCTCCTCCAGACAGCGACTGAATTCGACCTAGCTGAAAAGCTAGTGTCGAAAATCCTGCCGCCGTCAGGACTCGAACCTAGGACTTCCCGGTCAGAGGCGCTGCAATGACAACTGAAAAGGAAACCCACTTGTTTCTAACTGATGTTGCAGGAGTTTGTCATCGTAATTCAGTGTCATCGTTATCAGCAGAGCATGTTTCAGCATTTTCATCAGCAGCTGTAGCAGTTGTTTGAACGTTATAACTTGTTAAAACTTTCAAGTATTATAACATTATTCCATTGTCTGGAACACAACGATAAGTAACAAAACTGGGAAAGGGGTCGTGCTCTAAAAAGGCATGTCTACATGGCTTTAAATCCATTGATCCTTTTTTTCATTTAGCAGCTTTCTTATATGCTTCACGAAATAATTAACTTATTGGAAACTGTGTGATGACTCAGTCAGGGCTGTTTAAAAGCTATTTGTCACACATCTGATTGAAGATATCCTCCTAGAACAAACCTAATATTTGCATCTTGTGGCTGTTACGAAAGGGGTATTGACAATAGATGAACACTGTATTACCTACAAAATACCCCCGCTTCAATACTTATATGCGGAATGTGGTAATCTTAAATGAGATGCTCAGGATTTCACTCAGTATATACGACATAATGGAGGGAGAGATTTCACTCAGTAAACACGAAAAATTCTGGAGAGAGAAAATTTGAGTTTTTCGTTATTTGTTCGAGATTATTACAAAAAATATCAACATGTACTTAACTGATACCCATGATTTGGGCGAACCTTGTTATTGTGGGCACATGGAGAGATATTTATACTTTTTCAAAAAATGTTGACGCCCATTCGTTTCCAGCAAGTTAAATATCAACATTGATAGGATTCGATTTTGCAAATTCAAAAGATAATTTGCGAAGATTCTCTCTCTCTATCTATCTCTCTCTCTCTATCTCTCTATCTATCTCTATCTCTCTCTCTCTATCTATCTATCTATCTCTCTCTCTCTCTCTATCTATCTATCTATCTCTCTCTCTCTATCTCTCTATCTATCTCTCTCTCTCTATCTATCTATCTATCTATCTCTCTCTATCTATCT